>OZ024877.1:1210005-1267505 GCA_964017185.1 Rugalucina vietnamica | reverse complement strand
TTTAAGTGGGTGCGGCTCAACTGACCCTGGCGTATAAAACGCCAAGTTAGGTGTGTTATGTGTTATCCCACTTTCTGCTTAGACACCAACCTGTCAACATCTCTCTGAGCTCTGCGAAAACATCACTAACAATAATATTAGATAATGCTTCAGGGAGGAAAGTTTCCTGTTGAATTGTTGACAGCTCTTATCAGCAGATTAAGTTTAAAAGGCTTAAAAGTTACCTGTGCCAGTAGTCAAGCCACGCCCACTAAAATGTCAACAGGTAATCTCAGCTAATAAAACACTTGCCACCCAGTGCAAAGTTACCCTGAATACCTACATGTATAATACGTAATCTGCTGATAAGAGCTGTTACAAGTCCACAGGTAACTTTCCATCCTCCAATCAGAATTAAATATTGATGGTGAGAAATCAGAGATATGTTGACAGGTTGGTGTCTAAGCAAAAAGTGAGGCAAGACACCTAATTTGACCTTTCATACCCCAGGTGCCCCTTAAACTGATTGTAAGCCTGGGTAAATGCCGCACCCTTGACCTATTGATGCCAGTGGGTAAAGATTGTTACCTTCAATGTCAAACAGCTGGTACTGCGGAAACCTGCGTAGACATGTTATATCGTTCACGTCTATGACATCACGGGGACCAGTGGGCACTGGGTACCAGCAAGCACGATGTCCTTGGTCTCTGCCCTCCATTAGTTTGTATTTACCGTCCCTACAATGCAACTAATATCAGTTTGTTTGTTGTTTTTTTATTCACATTACGAAAACATGCCCATGCAATATACAGAGATTTTTAGGTTGTAAAAATTGAAATTTTTGGTGGAATTTTTTCAATATTTTTTCTTATTTTTGCTCAAAACATAGATTGTGGGGTTTTGGAGCAAAAATAAGAAAAATAGATATACCCCTGCATACCCCAGTTTTTCTATATTAAAGTGGGGTTTAAGGGGGTATACATGTCACGGACATGTTTTCTTGATGGTTAAGATTATTTCAGCTCATATGAGACGGGCCAATCAGTAGGTGGGGCGAAAACGGGAGAATCCCGAGAAAAACCACATGACACAACCGCAAGCAGAACTCGGCTTGTCTCACATGTGGCCAGAGCGGGGCTCGAACCCACACCAGACACAGCGGTGAGATGATCGAGTGATTAAGAAACAGCGCTTTTAACCGCTCGGCCACGGGGGCCGCCCAGTTGTGTCTGTGACTGTTCCAATGATGACTAAGTGTTCAAGTAAAACGTTCTGATGCCATTTTCCGTCACAATCAGCATCAGGAAAACATACATATCCATGAAAAGTATACCCCCTTGAACCCCACTTTTATACAGAAAAAGAGGGGTTTGCAGGAGTATACCTATTTTTCTTATTTTTGCTGCAAAACATAGATTGTGGGCACTCGTTAGAACCGCCTCAGCGAGGTGGTTCTAACGTGTACCCACAATCTATGTTTTGGGCAAAATAAGAAAAATATGAAAATTTTCTTCTGAAAATTTTCATTTTTACAACTATTAAAATCTCTGTATATATTGCATGGGCATGTTTCCGTAATGAGCGAGACTGTCCTGATCTTCTCAGTTTTATTTTTATTCTCAACCATTTTTGTTACATCTCTACATGATAAAGAATAGAACGTTTACATCAGCATGCAAATAATTCCATGCAATGAATATCACATTATACCCTGTTATATGTACTGAAAATGAAGTATAATCATAGATTGTGATAGATCAGCTGGCTAACTGTCACTCCGCTCCACTTCGGTACCTAGTTCCACTTTCCTTGTTGGAGAGGTTTAACGGAATACCGATGAAAATATTCCGTCTAAGATTGTGGGTACTCATTAGAACCACCTCGCCGTAGCGGTTTTGACATATACCCACAATGAATGTTACAAAAAATCTTTCTTTTTTTTCTACTGAAATTTACATGTTTACATTTTTTTTTTTTTTTTTTGGCGAGGGCAAGTTTACGTAATTTGATAGTTACCGTAAAGCAGACCTTTGCGTTACTTCATCAATATTGTAGACAAACTCTGTCCTCGCCGAGGCTTCTCCTTCACTGATCATTGGCCATTGATTGACGCCATCCAGTGCAGGATCTAAAACAATCACTGTCTTCTTGTTTCTTCCGCAATAATATATTACAAAATTTAATTTCGAAAAAAATGCCCAAGCAATATACATAATTTTTTTAAGGTATAAAAACTGGAAAAAAAAAATGGTAGACATTTTTGCTATTTTTTTCTAAGTTTTGCTTAAACATACATTGTGGGTACACATAAGAACCGCCTCGTCTTGACGAGGCGGTTCTAACAAGTACCAACAATCTATGTTTTGGAGCAAAACTAAGAAAAGTAGATAAACCCCTGCAAATCCCAGTTTTGCTATATACAAAAGTGGGGTTTAAGGGGGTTACGTTATACTTTCATGGACATGTTTTCCTGGAGCGGTTTTAAGCTTTACGGTATAGTAATTCTTCAGACCAGAAAGAACTGTTTGTTTGTCTGAATTGTTTGTTTGTATTAAGGTTTAAGGTCCTAGTCAACAATTTATCAGTCATCACGGGACGGAGCCACCGCCTCCTGTGGTTTAACGATAACTCTTGGGAGTTAATGTGCCTTGCTCAAGGACACAACACGGTGCCTCCAGTAGGGATCGAACCAAAGACCTCTTGAGTCGGAGTCTCATGCTTGTTATCCATGAACTTTCTTTGTATGTGAAGTGACCTAAACTATGTTTAAGCAATGAGGCGTTTCATGTTTGAAAGTGTAGATCTATCTGTTTTGAGGAAAGGAAACATGAGAATTTTCAATTTTGAATTTTAAGCTGTGAAAACTCCTGCATATTATGTAACGTACGCTGCCCTACAGTCGTCATGGTCCTGCGATCATCACTTTTCAGTTGACCTCCACCATTTCCGTCTTCGTCATAGAAACGTTAATGAAGGGGCATGATTTTAAAGGAAAATATCTCATCTCGTACTCTTAAAATATTAATTTTCAACCCCCGGTACCAATAACCGGTGTCCTAGTGGTAGACTTGAAAACAGGGGTACCCAATTGTACACAAAATTGAAAGTCTGTCGAGAGTTGAATGTGCTTTTCATATCAATCCGGAGAAAGATAATTCCCTTGAGCTCCACCTGCCTCTTAATGACATGAACACTAAGACATGCCCAGAGTATACCGATCTACAAATAAATGCTTCCCTTGCACCGATACAACAAGTAAACACAAAAATTATTGGTTGAGAAGTGAGGACGACTTTAGGTCAAGCCTGACGACCTTAAGTCCTCATGAAAAAGTGGTTACTTGTTTTCGTTTCCAATTCTCTTTCTCCTATTCCCCTCCTTCATATTTGTCTTCCTCCATGCTAAGACTCGTCCAGACTACCAATAAAGCATACACCCGAGAGTCGGCTGACACCCCATAGAACCCCGCAGTACGACCTTGGACTACGAACACTACCCAGCAGGCCCATGACATCAATATGACGTCATATCAACGTCGATGCGACGTCATCATGACATCGCATCATGACGTTGATATGACGTCATTTTGACGTCATGTGCCCGCTGGGTACTCACCATTCAGTAATTCGATACGACCACCATTGTGAACTTATTCATACGTAGGCCACTTGGATCACCAAATCACAAATGTTTAAAACACAAGGAGTTTCAGAAGTGGCTACAGAAGTATCTAACTGAGCTAAGGTACATCCCAAGGTCCACTACTACCACCAGCCTATGTAACAACCTTCACCAAAACCACAATCTTCAGCGACTCTAAAACGGTCAATAATATTTTGGACCACCAATCTTGTCTATATGCCTAAGACTACCAGCTTTTTTGACCAATCAGTACGTCCACATAACCACATTCATTGGCACGCATGAATTTAGTATGTCCAGTATTCCATTAATTTCACCACTCATGCCTTCACTAGTCATTAGACGCCTTCACCATCACTGAGCGGCTTTAATTTGACTCTCCCCAGCAGGCACATGACGTCACAATGACGTCAGATCGACGTCGATGCGACGTCATGACGTCGCATCGACGTTGATATGACGTCATTTTGACGTCATGTGCCCGCTGGGTCAGATATACCTACCTGCAGCTTTTAGAAGAACTTTAGTCCGACAACAGAACCGCCCGCATACCAACCAGATCACTGCTGTTTGTGACATTTTAATTTACCAACATATCACTTCTAAGTGCATGAGGACTAAGGCAACTATCATTATTGCTGAGGGTTTAAACACTTCATAGTATATAAATGAAGGACCTAAGCCTATCACGACAACCCCAGGACCAGCTTTATATACCTACATAGTTACAAAGACGTTAAGTACACAGCAACGCCTATTAACACCACCTCCAGACCAGAAATACTAATCAGTGCTATGACCAATAAAGTGCGTCCTTTAGACAAGAACCACGGCCAATCGGACCTTGATGGCCCTTTAAGATCAAATAAGCATTGCATAAAGTTCATCTGTACAATCGCGCATGCTTCTATGGTCACAAGCGGTATGTATTGGTAGCGAAAAGACACTCTAGTACAACTAAATACTGCTGACGACTTTAGGGCCTAGTCACTGACGACTTTATGACGTAACACACAATACTGGTGTCACTTTCCGTTGCGCGTCGTTTGCAGCGACATAAATAATCATTTTAACAAAATTAACTAGTTTCTGCATGAGTGTGCTATATTGTTCACGAATTGCGGTATGGTTAATAATGGAAAGGATTTTCAGGCGGTAACATAAGTGGTTCACATATAAAATATGCAGAGTACTTAATTTGTGTCGATTTTGGTCGTAAAGCCTTGGTTTACGGGATCCGGCACAGAAACCTGATTCATACATCGAAAATTAGAAGACAAAATGGACAGGTGACTATTAGTTAGATGTCAGACATCCGTTATTCCATTTATTATCATGTTCCCATTGAAAAGTGATAGCCGTTTACATCGAAAAAGAGGAACCGGTACAGATTCACATACGAGTCTGCGTGTAATACACACTGGACGTCATAATTTGACGGGGTTAACATTTTTTTGGACATCGCAAAAATAGTGTTATTTTATTGTGAGAAATGCCAGAATCATTATTTATATACCATTTTAAAGCTTATACATTGTCGTTTTTGAAATTATATGCAAAATAAGCAAAAAATAATTAAATATATTATAAAAAGTTTCGAAAACGGGCGAAAATGTAAAATTCAGTGATGGTTTACAAAAATTTGGAAATTTGTAATTTGCGATATTTTGATAGCCGTAAGAAACAGCGGGGTATTTGTCTTGATATTTGTTTGTTGAAATGATGTCGTTTCATGTTATGATATCAGTTCTGTCATTCGCGTCATATTTTTCCACATACTGTCTCAAAAGGTAAACTTTTGCTGCGACTTTAGTGGTGTGACACATATTTTATAACCCAACGCCCTACTTATATCTCCTCGCGTCCAATAAATTTCAGCGACAAGAATGTGCAGACCCGTCTATTCGTTCGCCTATGTTGCGCTATTAAGATAAGTAAGTTTGAGACATTTTGAATTGCACAACCGCACGTTGTCTCAACTTTTTCCTGAGTGCAAAAATCTAAACGCAACATGTGACATGTTATTTGCAGCCGTAGAAGAGAGATTGTTTCAATTCCTGTCCGTTTGCGACTGATTAGATTTTTGAAAAATGCAATAGGTGTTAAAGCGCAGCGTTTAACCTTTAAAGTGATATATAATATTGTATATTTTCTTTCCTAATTATCCATTTAGTGCTTCCAAAACACGCCAAGGTAAGCAAAATTTGAAAGTGACATCAGTATTGTGCGTTACGTCTTTATGTCCTGGTGGTCCTAAAGTCGTAAGTCATACCCCTCTGCTCCAAATTCGTCATTTTTCATTATTTGCACGTAGGTCACGATATATTTCTTTGACGTACTAGATGGATAATTAAGCTTCCCTCTGCTAAAATGCATTCTTAGCTAGCCTTTGTATGTAGCCCGTGGCAGTAGCTCAAATGCACCAAACGACTTCAGGGCAGCATACGTAAATAGGCGTGCTTTCGTAATAAGTCTACTGTTTACCTGGTGTTCCACCTGCCAGCGTGAGTAATGTCGGGTACCAATCTACTGCATGAATTAGCCTGAAATAATAATAATAATAATAATAATAATAATAATAATAATAATAGTAGTAGTAGTAGTAGTAGTAGTAGTAGTAGTAACGGATATTTTTTTTATATTTTTGTAGCGGTTACCATGGAACTAAGGACTGTCCTAGTATCTAGTAACGTACGCTGCCCTATAGTTGTCATGGTCCTAAGGTCGTCACTTTTCTTTTGACCCCCACCATTTCCGTCTTTGTCATCGAAAATTTTCAAAAGGGGCATGATTTTAATGGAAAATATCTCCTCTACTTTATAATTATTAATTAACAATCCCTAAATAAGACGTTTTATAATGCAACAACCCTACATATCGGCCTAATAAAGGGGGGTTCATAAATAGAAGCTTTATTTAGCTACTGACCAAATAAAGGCCATCCCTACTGACTATATAAAGACCGCGTTGCAATTTTGTTTAACGCAACAAAAAGAAGGGCGCCGGTGACGTCAATTTAGTCACGTTTTGTGACGTCAGTCTCCGCCATTGTTATGCAACGTTACGTAAATGAAACAATGGACAAGAAAAAAATAAAGTATCAACAAAATCTACTGTTATGGTAGCGAATTTTGAGGAGTCGTTCAGCGGAGCGATTGCTGAGCTGTTGACTAAATAAACAAAATGGCGGAAAGCAAATCTCCTCACATCGGGTGAGTTTTTTTTTTTCGCGAAATTTGTCGGCTTTCGTTGCATTATAAAGTGAATAACTACCCCTTGACCAAAAATAAACCGATTTATCACGCTCGGACCGTAAGCAGATGAAAGGGCTCGCTGAAAGCTCGCCCTTTCATCTGCTTACTTATCCTCACGTGATAAATCGGTTTATTTTTTGTCACGGGGTAGTTATTTACCATGAAACAGGGGTACCCAATTTTGCACAAAATTGAAAATCTGTCGAGAGCTGAATATGCTTTTCATATCGATCCGGCGAAAGGAAATTCCCTTGAGCTAGGCCTGCCTTTTAATGACTTGTACATTTATACATGCCCAGAAGATACCGATCTACCAATAAATGCTTCTCTTTCATCGATAAAGCATGTAAACACATACATAACTGGTTGAAAAGTGAGATGACTTTAGGTCATGCCTGACGACATTAGGTCTTCATGGTTACTTGATTCCGTTTTCAATTCTCTTTCGCCTATCCTCCTCTTTCATATGCTAAGACTCGCCTGGACCACTGATATAGCAAACTAATAGGGCTGTCACACATTCGCGTATCGACTCACGTATCTACGGCGTATCGAGATACGAAAGGTACGTCACACGTACGTCGTAGATACGTGGGCATACGTAGCTCATACTCTTCGATACGTAGCTCATACTCCCCATACGCCGAGGTGCTACGTTTTTTTATGTGTGCACTTAAAAATTCGTAGCACGTACGTAGCAGGTCCGATACGCCATACATACGTCACACATACGTGGTACATACGAAAGCAACGTGGCAGGTACGTCGTAGATACGTAGCTCATACTCCTGATACGCCACACGTACGTAGCGGTTAAAATGCCACGTAACCGTGACGTATGTACAGCGTACCTTTCGTATCTGCTACGTATGTGTGACGTATGTGTGGCGTATCCTCGAATGTCTTTTCGTATCTACGGCGTATCAACGACGTACGTGTGGCGTATCTCGCGTATCAATGGCGTATGTGCTACGTATGTGCTACGTTCGTTTCGCTACTGTGGAGTATGTGTGACGTATTAGGAGTATTAGGAATATTTTGTGGCGTTCCAAGAGAATCTTAATGCTTCTATATGTATGTTTTCGTTTTTCCGAAGTCATGGATCAAATGTTTCTCACGGTTCGGGGTGTCGTGCAGGGTTCTTTCATGGCTACGTTTGGTGTAGCCTCCGTCTTTGTTCATGTGGTCTTACGACCAGGATGGAGAGCTTGAAGATGTTCCCCCACCACCACCACCACCACCTCGGTTTTTTTTAGTGTTAAACTAGAGTATCTAGATTTCTCCGGTGGCATCTTCGACCTCTTTTATGAGCCTGTGCGTGAGAAAACCAACAATTGGGTTCCAACCAGGTCTGACACAAACCGGCTGGTACAGTCTCAGAAGATGGTAAGAGGCTGGAAATTTTGGATTTAGAAAGTAGAGGAATTGTAATATCCATGTAGAAAAAACAAAGGCACTGATCAGCTCCGCAGTTAATGCGAAGCTGATCGGCGCCTTTGTTTTTGCCTATGCAGATTGTTGTTTTTTTCCATGCGGCGGCTCATATTTGATAACTATAATGTGCGAATTGCATGAGCAAAGTGAACACAGCCGTTTGTTCTCATAGGTATTAAAAAGCAATTGGTACAGAACAGATACGCCGCAGATAAGAATGGAACGCAGTACATACGCCGTAGATACGTCACGCGTACACTTCATACGCCATACATACGTCACACGTACGTAGCACATACGCATTGATACGCCGTACATACGAAAGTGAAATTCCATACGAATACAGATACGTCACGGATACGCCACGGGAACGTAGCAGGAACGTCACACGTACGTGGTACATACGTCTCTCGAGCAAAATACGGCTCAGACCTCGGCGTATCGACATTTTCATAGATACGTGAGCGATACGCCGCTGATACGTGAATGTGTGACAGAGCTATAAGTCTTTCAGCACACCTTAGGGTCGACCGACACCCCCATTCAACCCGACAGTACACCCATGGGCTCAGAACACTGTTTACCAATCACGAATGAGATACGACCACTATTGTCAATTTGTTCGTACGTAGATGACACCACTTGGATCACCAAACTACACATGTTAAACCCCTGAGCTTCAAATGTGGCTACAGAAGTGTCTTTCTGGACTAAGGTACATCCCAAGGTCCACTACCACCATAAGCCTATGCAACAATCTTCAACAAAACCGCAATATTCGGTGACTCTAAAACGGTCAATATATTTTTTGAGGGTTTGAAACACTTCACAGGTACCACAAATAACTCCCAAACACCTCCGCACCGAGGTACTTTATGTCATTATTAAAGGTACAAACATGACGGGTCTAAGACTATCGTGACAACCCTAGGACCAGCTCAATATACATGCATAGCTACAGAGACATTAAGTGCACACCTGTGACTATCAACACCACCCCCGGACCACCCAATTAAACGCAAAGTTACTAATCAATGCTAAGACCAGCACAGTACGTCCATTGGACAAGAACCACGGCCGATCAGACCTTTGTTGGTCCTTCAAGATCAAATAAGCGATTCATAAAGTTCATTTGCATAATCACACATGCTTTTATGATCACAAGCGGTATTTATTGGTAGCGAAAAGACACTGTAGTACCACTTAATACTGCTGACGACCTTAGGGCCTGGTCACTGACGACTTTAGGTCCTGGTAATCTGCTCTAAATTGGTCTTTTTTATTATTTGCGTATATTTTACAATATATTTCTTTAATTGACATACTAGATGAATAGTTAAGCTTCCCTCTGCTAAAATGCATTCTTAGCTAGCCTTTGTGTGTAGCCCGTGGCAGTAGCTGAAATGCGCCAAGGTGACGACTTTAGGGCAGCGTACGTTACAGTTGAGTTTACAAAGGTACAATTAGGCAATGAATCATCAAGGACAAACGAATAAATCATGATAACACCACCATGATGAATAAAAAAACGAAGACTTACAGATTCAGTAAACTGCCAGACGATGGAGATCAGGAGGCGCCAAATAACTTACTGAAAATCCGGACTCATTCGACCCCAAAACACAAAACAAACAACCACAACAGAACTATCACCTTGGAACGATATCTAAAAGCACTGGGACCTAAATTGATTTTACAGGGCTCCAACCTCACCCCATCTTCTGCAGATGAAAAAAAAAAACAACAAAACACTAAACATGCAGACTATCGCATAACATTTAAATTATACCCTATACGTCTCTAACAAATAATGAATTTTCTGAATTGAAAAGAAAATCATTCCTTCCTATAAGTTTCTTAAAATTGTAAACCATAAAATTCTTGTTCCGAAATGCCATCACGCAAAAGCGTCTTTGCCCAACATTAAATTTGGAAATCAATTCATAGTGTCTGCGATAAAATTTAGAAAATGTTTTTCGAAGTTTATGATACCGATAGCTCTGCTGGAGAAGTTTGGCTGTTAAACATTTATATCGCGCGTTGAAGTCCGCAACATGATTGCAAACTCTAGCAAACATAATAAGTTGCGAAAAGTATACTCCATATTAATGAAGCACGGCGAGGAACGTCACCATCCAAAGACGGAAAATTTACTCAAAATTAAAGTCATCGCGTTTATCATAACTTTTAGGAGAAACAAATCCATTTGCAATTGAAAGATGTAAATCAAAAACGGCGGCTTCGGTATCTATTCAACTATAGTTCAAGTGGATAAACTTGTTCAGGTGGATAAACTTGATTGACCATGCCTTCCAAATAAGGAAGGTCAACGAGGTACCTAGAAGTCGAATTAAAAGCCTCGACAGCATCAGCTTGATTGTCAAGGTAAAGAGAATCCGTATCAATATAAAAATAAATCAGTTACGAGAGATGCGCAATTTGTGCGCATCGGAATTCAAACAATTTGTCTGTATAACAATATAGACATTATCCAGGAGCGTCGCATACACTCTGACACTCTGACACTGACAAGTGTATATTGACTTTGGTCAGAGGAAGTTCAAAAATCTTTTCTGTCATTACAGGCCAAAGATTTAATGCTCTTTTGCAGGTCCACTCTATCAAATCGAGTAGCTTTTCTTTAATCAGTTCATTTCAATATTAAAACCTTTCTAACAAATAAACATTACATACATGTAATACTATCCTAATACTTCCTTGTAGCAAAATGTGTCGAACTTGCTTCCAAGGCCGTACTTAGGTTTTGTGTATATTTTTGATGCGTTTTGATGTCGTATATATGTGCTGTTTACGCCTTGGTAAGCTGAGTGAGCAGCTATTTCCTGAAAGGTGACCACTTAGTTACCAAACTTCACTTACTGTATGAATACACACAAAAAGGTACATTATTATGACACACTATGAGCCATTTAGAAAAAGCTTATTGTGAAGCAGATATGTCTGAATTGAGCCGCATCGTGAGAAAACCGGTCTTCGGGGTTTCCGACCAGGTGCGACACAAATCGGTCTGTACAGTCACAGGAGCAGGCTAGATACTTGAAATTTTGGTTATGAGTAGAAGAGGAATTATACTATCCGAGTAGCGAAAACAAAGGCGCTGATCAGCTTCGCGGTTACCGCGAAGCTGATCTGCGCCTTTGTTTTCGCCTAGGCAAAAATCCGGTTTTCTCACGATGCGGCTCAATTTGTATAAAACATTACGATAACTCACCCTTGCAATATATAGAGACTTTTTAAGTTAATATGAAATAAGGCACTACCTTTGTCACGACGCTCTACCCCCATTGCGCAGTTGGTTTTAAAACAAGTTACATATATGGCAGCTTCCTCACCCTGGGATCCGACCAGGGGTTTTGGGGGATCTGGGGAAAAGGACCATTTGTCTTAAGGGATCTTGCGAACACTCTCTATGCTCACATATGTTCCATACCTCTTCGTCGCTTTCGTATACACGGAGAGTTAATTGATGAAATAGTAAAATGCAGCTCGTGTTGTAAAACGTCACGATGACGTCAAATTATATGGAAAGATAATTGATCAATTAACGTGTTGAAACGTCACGATGACGTCAAACAATTCAAAATGGCTGACATTGACGTCATTTGAGAGAATGCGTGCTGATCAGTGATACTGACCAATGAATAACATTTCCTGACGAAAGATTTTTTTTTCTATCAATGTACAGAAGAACAGAACATTTTTACTACGTTCTACCATAAGAGCGACACAGGAGCGTCGCTATAAAAATTGAAAATCTTCTACAAAATTGTTGGATATTTTTTTTTATTTTTGCTCAAAACACAGATTGTGTGTACACTTTAGAACCGCCTCGGCGGAGCAAAGATAAGAAAAATGGGTGTACCTCTGTATACCCCATTTTTGCTCTATAAAAGTGGGGTTCAGGGGGGCATACATTACACGGACATGTTTTCGTGATGAAGACTGCACGAACAAATCAACTTACTCTGTGTTGATATATTTGGTTTTCTTCAGTAGTGTTTCACTGTAGACAAAGGTGACCCCTCTAGTGCCCCCTTCCCACAGCGTACCCTTGGAGCCCCTCAGCGGTAGATTGTTTGCCCCAATCTGAACCGGTCCCCCATTCTGAAAATAATTTATTACGAAAACGGCTTTTGTAATATACAGAACTGAGCAAGGAGGTTCGAAAAAGTACCCACGATATACGTGCTGTGCCAAAATAAGAAAATATAATGTGTACAAAAAAAGACCTGTAATCACAACCAGAGGACTAATGGTCTCATGTAAACGCTCACCTGAGATCTGCTACATATACAACAATGTTTAAATATTATGGTATATAGCCCCAGTGCCGGGGCGGATGAAGCCCTGTTGTCAAACTTTTTCAGAATAATCAATATTCTGTCCATTTGCAATATCCTGCGAAATTTTCCCTTCAAATGACAAGGTTTTCCTATAGTAAGTCTTTGGAGACTATCGATCCCCGGGGCGTGGCAAAATTAGACCCCAGGGGCATTAATGACAACAATTCATGTATAGGACTATTAGCCTTTACCACATACCATTTATCAAAACTTTAGGCCTTGTGGTTTCATGGCAACCAGATGTCCAGTCCGATCTGCCAAAAAACAATATGAAACCTTTCCTACTGCCCACTGATTCTTAGTGTGTAATTTGATCAAGATGCGCCATTATGCTTTGGAAATATTGATGTTGAAGATTTTCCTACTGAAAGTCTATGGAGACTATCGACCCCCGGGCTGTGGCCAAATTTGACCCCATGGGCATGAATGGCACAATTTATGTAGAGGGCCATCAGCCATTGTCACATACCAAATATCAAAGCTGTGGGACTTGTGATTTCAGAGAAGAAGATTTCATTAGTTTTTCCCATTTCCTATATGGGGACTATCTGTTGCCATGGAAACCACAATTATGATGCAATCTGCTTCAAAAACCTAATGCAATCAATCCCCCACCCAGGGATCGTTCACATTAAATTAGATGAGATCGGACCACTAGCTTCAGAAATATTCTTATTTGAAATTGTGGACGGACGGACTGACGACGACGACGGAGACGGACGCCTGGCTATCCAATAAGCTCACACGTGAGCCATAAAAAGTGGGGCATAACTTAAACCGACCATCCCGGTTTAGCTCCCCGGTTCTCCGGTATACAAACGTGACGTACTGCGGTACAACCGTGACGTACCGTGTTAGTACCCCAGCGCTACCGTTGACATCCGTTGCAAACCGGGGCGAACTGGATGTCAAAAACCTAGATCCAGACCTTCAGCTGTTGTTAAAAATCTATACATAGTAGAATTCCGAATGTGTCAAACAGCCTCACAACATATTTAATATTTTGGCCTCATTTTGGATTATACTAATCTTTGTAACGACTACCCTTAGGCTATTGAAAGTTACAAAATTACAGTAATTCTCTTTCGCACCATGTTGCCAAATCTATAGGGTCACTGAAGAGGCTTTGGTAGCCGAAACCGCGGTATGGCCGCAGATGATGTTCCATCAGAAACGTCTCTGATTTCCTGCTTTAAATTATGTGACATTTACTCATTTAGCTCACGCGTTTGCTATCAGCCTATCAGAAAGCAGCTGCAGTGATACGACGTCAAAACGCGCGTCGTGACGTCGAGGCGATCGCCATGACGTCAAGGTAAGGTTTGGATCAACTCACCACGTGTCTACCATGTGCAACATTTCCTTATTCAATCGGAAATTGTTTTGATCAAATCGAACCATCAAGGTCCGCAACGGAGCGTAGTGGAGTGAGATTTCGCAACTATAAAAAAAAAACGGGTAACACTCGGATGAACTGTTATACCACCGTAGCCCTCGACCGCGATAAACCGGAATGATCCGGCGTTAGCCGTGGGTAAGCAGGTAGACACCCGGCTATAACGACACAAAGCTGGACAACACCGTGATGAACCGGGACGTACAGGCATGAAAGTTTTGGCCACGGCGATTTCGTCCCGGTTCATCACAGTATGGCTACGTTTCACACCGGTTGACTGAGTACTTACATCCGTGATAAAGACTATCAAAGCGTTGTTCATATACCCCCTCTTCCTCAGTGCGTCAGTTATATTTCCTACAGCTTCGTCTAAGGCTGACACCATACCTGTAGTAAATTCAATTTCTTCTCATCATCATCATCATCATCATCATCATCATCATCATTTGACTGAGCAGCCTCATTTGTGTCGGACCTGTTCAAAAACCACATTGTTGGTTTTCCCACGAGGCAGCTCATTTATAAGGCTGACACCATACCTATAGCGTCACACACAACGCTGCAAACATTGAAACTTAAGCTCTGTTCTCACTGTCCCGGTTTAGCTCCCCGGTTCACCCCGGTTTATCAAACCCGGGTAAACCGGGACGAACCGTGACGAACCGGGGTAGAACCGTAGCGGCACCGTGGACAACCGGGACAAACCGGCGCGAACCGGGATGAACCAGCTTGCCGGTCGCCTTAAAATGTTTAATATAACCGGGGCGAACCGGGACAAGTGTCAAAAACCGTGATAAACAAGGGCGACACCGGGGCAAACCGTATCTCCACCGGAGCGAACCGGGGCGACACCGTGATAAAACCGGGGTAAACCGGGGCGTTTATTTTACCCCGGTTCGCCCCGGTGTTGGGCCGATATCGTTACGGTTGATGCCGGTGGAGCTACGGTTTGACACGGTTTTGCCACGGTTCGCTCCGGTCAGTGGCGGTGCTACTACAGATTGGCCCGGTCGAGTCCCGGTTCAATACGGTGTGTGCCGGTTCACCCCGGTACCGTTACAGGCCGTCTCACACAGAACACGGTTGGGCACACGGTTCCAATACGGTTTACTTGGTTATGCACGGATTGACTGGTACGAGTATTGAGCTCCAACCGTGCCTGAGGATGAGTTTGTACGATTTAGACTCGAATGAAGCAAGAGTGAGTACGAACAAAGCACGCCGGATATACTCGATCAAGCAATGTTTGTCACGGTTTGAACACGATTTGCAAACGATTTTCATACGATTGTTTTACGGTTCCAAGTACGGTCTAGTTCGGTCTGTCACGGCCTAGTACGATTAAACACGACGTTTACACGATTTACTGGACATTTATACAGTCCCATCGATATACGATTAAATACGATTTTGACACGGTTGAGCTTACTCGTGCTTTGTGCTTCATGTACGGTTGTATATACGGTCTCGTACGGGCTCACACGGTCTCTCACGGTCTTGTACGATCGCTTATACGATTATACACGGACATCGCACCCGTGCCAGTTTTTTAAAAGCTTTAAAAATCATATACGGCTTACACGGATACACTCGAATGGCCCGAGTGTAAGTCGGATAAGGCCACGGTTTATTCGGTAGTATGTACGGTTTAGGTGGCCAACCGTGTAAACCGTGTGTTCTGTGTGAGACGGGCTTACGGTTTAGATGAAATTACATGCAATTAATTAAAATACACAGATTTTATCAGTTGTGTTCATGTTTTACACGAAATAGAATGAATTATCTAATAAATTCCAATTTGAATAGACTACAACTTCTGCAGAACCAACTCCAGTTGACTAGTCAGCAAATGACATGTGCCGTGACTATGGCAAGAGCTCAACAACTGATCGACTATGGTTTCAGAATCAAGACTGCTAGAGGAATTGAGGCTTGAAGATGAGGCTTCCTTCCGAAACTTCCTTCGAATCATGATTCCAAGGATGTTTCATGATCTGCTACAGACGTTGCGCTCGAGTGTTGGCGTACATGGTCAATATGACGCATTCTGATTTTTTATGGTATTGTGGAAACGCCGAAAATAAACGCATTTTTCATAAATTTATATCAGCATTAACTTTCAACACGTATATGGCCAAGACGTAAGATTTAGATTATGTATTTTATCTGTTATTCAAATCCATCTGAACAACAGTAACATGCAAATGACAATATCTGTTTATACGGTTCCATGCTTAGTTCATAGACAATACTGTCAAAACATGTATTTTTGTTGAGGTTTGAATAAGCATACTATCTTTCATTAATCTAGTAGTTAAGACAGGAATTGAGAAAAGTTAACAAGTACAGGCATTTTGTGAGGAAAAGGGTTTGACACTTGAACTAGGGGTAATTTGGTGTGCTGAATCCAAAAACCAATGTTGGCAAGTTGAGAAATGACGTCTTTATGTCCTTATTTGCATATTTTCAAAATGGCCGCCAAAATATCTAGACTCTGTTATATTGATGAAGCGTTTCATTTGTTTGTCATGATCTAACAAATATATTGTTAGATGATTGCTTGACTAAATTACATAAATTTAAATGCAAAACAGTTTTGCCCGCAAAGATAAACTCAATTTCAATATGAAAAAATGCATGGCTACCATGGCAACTGTTAACGCGATTCTTGACACGGGGTGTACCTACAAAATTGATCATATCGCCACTGTTATTTGTCCTAGACCACTGAGCTTGGTCTCGTTGTCAAGGCTAGACATATCCCTTTTATCCTGTGGTAAGTAATGCGAATTATCTTATTTGTATATTCATGAATTTTTATGAAAACATTAAAAAAGGGTTAAAATCCATAAATGAACAATTTTCAGGCCCAAACCACCATTATGACACTGTTATTGCACTAGTAATATATCATGTGACAAATATATTGATGTCATGGACCTATTTGAAAATTTTATCTCATTTTCATATTCATGAATACTAATTATAATGTTGAAAACTGGAGTGAAAACCAGGAGAAAACTATTGCCATTGAACGGTTTTGATGGATTATAAGACCCTTCTTGCATTTTAGGACAAATTTTCATGGCTGCCATTTTGGTCAGAGGGACCACTTAAATGCTGTAAAACATTGTCCTCGACAATGCATATATTTGCATGATGTAATATCATATTGTTTCCATGCCCATCCATTGAGTGATTCTAAAGAATTGGATGGACTTTCAAAAATACCCATATCATTCCTATTATCCAATAGCAAGCTCTAGAATACTATGATTGATCTGGTAGTAGAGCTTGGACATAAAGATTTAATGGTAATCTTTTTATTCAAATCATTGAATTTGCATATTCATGAATATTAATGAAAATTGTAAGAAATGAGAGGAAAATCATGGAAAATATGGAGTGTACATACAAAATCACTTGTACGTGGGCTGTAAATAAACCTAGGACGGTGAATATGGTATCAAATAAATGCTAATGTATTGTACTATCCCTTTGAAGTACGATATAAGAAAAAAATGATTTTCTATTTCATGTATATTAATGAAAAATTATGAAATTGGGAGAAATATATGGAAAAGATTATACAGATACACCTTCAAATACAGGCGTTTAGGCAACCAAAAGCCCCAAAGTGCTGAAAAGGGAAACAGATGGTTGCTAGGGCAATGTTATACCATCCATACTGTGATAGATAAGTTATTTGATTTTTCATTATCATTAATATTAATAAAAGCTTAAGGAATTGGGGTAAAATGCATGAAAAATTAGGATGTATACATTTTAAACACATGTATCTTGGCTTCTAAAGGACCTAAAGAGCAGAAGTTGAAATCAAATGATTGATATGACAATGTTCTATAATCATATGATCTGATATATTAGGGCAACTAGATATTTTTGTTGTATGGATATTAATGGGATCGTTTAAATCAGAGAAATATCACCAAAAATTAAAGGCGATATACCAACAAAGTTGCTTATATCTCCTCTACTAATATCCTTAGAGGGATGAAAATGGTACCTATAGAAAGTCAGGACAATATAGTCTGATAGGTAGACAGTATCTGATTAAAAAACATGTAAACTGATAGATTAAACATCTTACTAAAAGCCACACATGCTACGAAAAAAAAAACCTTCATTTTCCAGTCATTTTTTCTTATTTATAAAGACCTTATTAGCGTTTATACAATAAATATGTCAGATAAAGCAACTATCAGATTATAACAATGTCTAAGCAATCATTTGATACCAATCCCAGCTCCTAGGTCTATCAGCAACTATGATATGTGTGTTTTTTTACGTGTATACCGCCTTATGCTCTCAGCATTTTACCCCAATTCCAAAAGATGTTATTGATATTCATGAAAATAAAAATCAAATGACTTATAAATTGTAATATAGGATGGCATAATACTGCCTTAACAACCATTTGATACATTATGCAGTACTTACGG
This sequence comes from Rugalucina vietnamica, assembly GCA_964017185.1. Classification (NCBI taxonomy): domain Eukaryota; kingdom Metazoa; phylum Mollusca; class Bivalvia; order Lucinida; family Lucinidae; genus Rugalucina; species Rugalucina vietnamica. Next base: position 1,248,974 of record OZ024877.1, on the reverse strand, counting down.
GCTTTGGGTTGGGAAGATACAATCCATTTCTTATGTTTACCCCTTTAATTTTTCCATTTTTCTGTCCTGTTTTTAAAGATTTCATTTATATACATGAAACTACAAATCCGATTATTCTTATATCATATTTCAGAGTGATAGTAAACTGCCTCAGCATTCATTTGATATCTCTTTCGGCATCCTAGGTTCATTAACAGCCTGGGTACAGGTGTTTTTTATACGCAAACCCCCTATGTTTTCCATGATTTTTCTCCCATTATGATTTTTGTAATATTCATGAATATATGTTAATTCAATGATTTCAATATTAGTTATGAAGGTTAAATTGCTACATGTATATCAATGCAATACCATCAAACCATTTATAGTATTCTAAAGTATGCTTTTGGTGGGACATGGGTATTTTTGTAAGTTCATCCCATTCTATAGAATCACACTAGGGGTGGTTGTGGAAACAATGTGATGTTTACATCATGTGAATGTGTTCATTGTTGAAGACAACTCTCTATGGCATTTAATTGGCCCATCTGACTAAACTGGCAGCCATGAAAATTGTCCTAAGATGCAACAACGATCATATAACGCACCAAACACCTTTCAATGGCACTAGTTTTTCCCCTGGTTTTCGCTCCTATTTTTGACATTTCAATTAATATTCATGAATATGCTAATGAGATGAGTTTCATATTGACCCATGACATCAATATATTTGTCATAAATGGTATTACTGGTGCAATAACATATTGTCATAACGATAGCTTCAGCCTGAAAATTGTTTATATATGGATTTTAAAACCATTTTTCAGCCATTTTCATGAAAATTCATGAATATGCAAATTAGATAATTTGCATTACTGATCAAAGGATCTGAAGGCTACATCTATGCTTTACAGTAAGACCAGGTGCAGTGGTCCAGGACTTGTTACAGTGGAAATGTGATCACCTTTGTAGGTACAAGTAGAAAAGCCCACACCCCTGCCCCCTCCGCACCTCCACCTAAGCCATTTAATTTTTGAGAATTTTTTTATTCATTGAAGACCATCTAATCATTATAAAATGTTATTTTTATTATTTTGAAGCAGTTTGGAATCCTAAACATGTACCAATTTGCAGCAACTGATGTTTTTCTTAATTTTGGCGGCCATCTTGGAAATATGCAAATTAAATGGTGAAGGAGCCATTTCTCAGCTTGCCAACATTGGTTTTTGGATTCAGCATACCTGAATACCCCTAAAATGATCTCAAACCCTTTTCCTCACAAAATGCCTGTACCTTCATAACGAAGCGTCTTTTCTCATTTTCTGTCTTAACTATAGCAACGATGTCATAACGAGCTTAATATCAATTCTCTGTAACCACCAAAAAATTTCGGCACGCATAGTCTCAGAATTGGATGAAACTTTCACACAATGATCAGTACCAGTCAAAACCAAGAAAAAAGTTGTCAATATTTATTTTGCTTCTTCCGTTGCCATGGCAACCGCAAAAATCATTTTTTCCAAATTTCGGTAAAAAGTTGCAGATAATTTTCTTGAAAACTACATTTTTCATGGTCATTTTTTTATAATTCCAAAAGGAGCCCAGCTAAGCCGATGCTTTACGTATGACATCTATCTGCCCACTTACCTTCGGTATAGTTCATTTATAAATCTGTATGTGCATCTTGCAGCAGCAGCATCCTAAATTATGGTCATTTAGCACTTTTGCAGAAAATGTGAAAATCAGAAAAATAGGCACATTCTGAAAATAGATATCTTAAAAAGACTCGGGAGTTGAACATTCTCTTGAGACTGATAAGAAACTTTCATGTATGGCAGTTGTATCTGTGAAAAAATGGATTGGGGCAAGACCGTTTTCTGAAAATAAATAGTGCATATTTTATTGCACTTTTAAGCAAAATGGAACTTTTAAGTTTTTAAGACAGTGGTGGTTGTCTGTGGATAGTTTTGTAGTATAACGTGTTCAAAGCGTAGAATTAATAATTCCCAATAGCAGATGAAATTTGTAATGTATTTTGCTGATAAATTTCTTTGTTTGAAGAAAATGTCACCTGATTTGCATGATTTTTAGCAATAAAATGGAAGAAAATAGGGGGTAGCAGAAGCATATCAGCTGTATATTTTTATTGACAATGATATGAATAATAACGATTATCTTAAATGAACTTTATTTTAAAGGCAAAAAATATATGGATTGTAAGACCTTGCATGCTGTCAAGGGCGATAACTCTTCAAAATTTGATGAAAATGGAAGGAAACTTGAGAAAATCGGATTTTTATGTTAACTGACATATTTTTCTAAACGAAACACATTGACGAGCAATCCATTTGCATTTGCCAATAGACGGAAACTACCAAAGTGCAATTCATTAGAATCCGACGTTGTGCTTACAAAATATAATCTAATTTTCTTGATCTTGGCTTTGAAATTGAGACAAAATAGGGGTAGGGGTAACATATCAAACATACATTTCTATTGTAAATGCTAAGATCAACTAAACTTCATTTACAAACATAACTATGGACTAAACTTTACTTTAAAGAATAAATAGATATGAATTGAACGTATGTGTATGGTATCAAGGGCGATAACTCTTGGAAATTTGATGAAAAATGAAAGAAAATCTGAGAAAATCAGTTTTTCCTGTTTATCTGACATATTTTTTTCTCAATATACCTCATTGGTGGCTAATAAAACTACAATTGCCAATAGTAGGAAACAATTTGAATGTAAATAATTGGAATCTGACCATGTGCTTACAAAATACAACCTACTTTTCTTGATTTTGGCTGTGAAATTGAGACAAGATAGTGGGTAGGGGTAACATATCAAACATATACTTTTATTATTAATGCTGACATGAACCAAACTTTATTTACAAGCATAACCTTGAACTTAACTTTACTTTAAAGACAAAATAAAATGGATTGTAAGTACGTGTATGCCGCCAAGTGCGATAACTCTTGGAAATTTGATAAAAAAATGAATGAAAATGTGAGAAAATCAGATTTTTCTTTTTAAATGACATATGTTTCTGAATAAACCACATTTCCGGAAAAACTAACTGTATTTGCCAATAAGGGGAAACCATTTTAATACAAATAATTGGAATCTGGCACTGTGCTTACAAAATACAACCTACTTTTCTTGATTTTGGCTATCAAATTGCGAAAAAATAGGGGGTATGGGTAACTTATCAGACATATACTTTTATTTTAAATGCTGACTTGAACCAAACTTCATTAACAAACATAACTATGAACTAAACTTTACTTTAAAGACGAAATAAATATGGTTTGTAAGTACATGTATGCTGTCAAGGGCGATAACTCTTTGAAATATATATATTTGATGAAAAATGAAGGAAAATGTGAGAAAATCTGACTTTGTTTGTGTTTAACTGACATACTTTTCAAAATAAACCACATTTGCGGCTATTTTTTATATATTAATCATTAAAATGAAAATAATTGGAATCTGGCACTGTGCTTACTAAAACAACCTTCTTGGTGTCCTTGATGATTCATTGACTAAGTAGGGATTCACCACGAGGACTGAAGAACTAACTACATGCTATGAACCACTGCAGAAGCTGACAATGAGGCTAGGGCCATGTAAATTTTTATATTACTGATCATTCCAAGGCGATATTTCTATGGTGGTTCTTTTTGTTCAACGCCTTGGTGTTGGTATAAGTACCTGATTGTTAATTTAGTTTTTTCCCATCCCGTTTTTTAGAGTGGGGATCTTTTTCTGATTGCACCTTTTCCTGATCTTTTCCTACCTGTACCTTCTTTTCTTGATTTCGGATGGGAAATTGAGACAAAATAGAGGGAGGGCAATATATATCAAACATAAAATTATACTGTTATTTGAAAAAGCTGATATGAACTAATATAAATTTACAAACATAACTATGGACTTAACTTTAAAGACAAAATAAATATGGATTGCAAGTATTTGTATTCTGTCCAGGATGAAAACTTCTCAAAATTTGTCGAAAATTGATTGAAAATGTGAGAACATCGAATTTGCTTGATTCTAGCTTTGTTTTTTTTTTTACACAAAAGGGGTAAGGGTAACATATCAAACATATTATTAGCTCACCTGATCCGAAGGCTCACAAGGTGAGCTTATAGGATGGTCATGCTCCGGCGCCCGTCCGTCTTCATCGTCCGTCCACAATTTCAAAGATCTTCTTCTCTGAAACCGCTTGGCCAATCAAAGACCAAGATGGCCGCCATACTCATATATGGTAAAATCTCTTCAAAATCTACTTCTCCGGAACTGGATGGCTGATTTCAACGAAACTTGGCATGAAGCATCGATGTCTCAAGTACTACAATGTGTATATAAATCATGACACTGTGATAACCTTGACCTATTTTACGACAAGGTCAACATAGGTGGCCTGTGCATTTGAATGGGGGGAAAACTGTTAAAATGTCATTTAAAGGGAAAACTTGCAGGAAATGAGCAACAAGACTGAATATTAATGTTTCTGAAAAACATTTGACCCCAGGGGCTCATATGTATCCACCTAGGGCAATATACATGTATATTACCATAAAATTTAAACATCTTCTCTGAAACTGCTCGGCCAATCAAAGCCAAATTTTATATGAGAAGCATCTATAGGAAGGGGGAATCAATGTGTATATAAATATTTCAGGTCAAATGGCCAAGATGGCTGCCATGCCCATATATGGTAAAAACCCTTCAAAAATCTTCTTCTCTGGGACAGATGGACCGATTTCAACGAAACTTGGCATGAGGTAACAATGACGCAAGTCATGACCCTGCGATGACCTTGACCTATTTTACGGCAAGGTCAACATATAGGTCACCAATGCATTTGAATGGGGAAAACTGTTAAAATGTCATTTTAAGTGAATGTCTTGCAGGAAATGGGCAGTAGGACTGAATATTAATGATTCTGAAAAACAAATGGTCCCCAGGAGCTCATATGCCCCCACCCCAAGGCAGCATACATATTTCTATCATATTCAAACATCTTATCCTCTGAAACCACTTGGCCATTCAAAGCCAAATTTTATGTGAAGCATCTATAGGATCACCAATGTGTATATAAATAATCCTGGGCACATGACCAAGATGGTCGCCATGCCCATATATGGTAAAAACCCTTCAAAAATCTTCCTCTCCGGAACCGGTGGACCGATTTCAAAGAAACTTGGCATGAAGAAATGATGGCTAAAGTACTACAAGGTGTATATAAATCTTAATCTTGACCCTGTTGTGACCTTGACCTATTTTACGACAAGGTCAACATAGGTCGCCTATGCCTTTGAATGGGTAAAACTGTTAAAATGTCAGTTGAAGGGAAAGACTTGCAGGAAATTGGAAAATGGAGAGGATAATGATTATTATGAAAAAAAAATGGCCCCAGGGCTTCATCTGCCTCTTTACTGGGGCTATTTTCCATAATATTAAAACATGTTTATTGATATACATGAACAACAGATCTCAGGTGATCGTTTACAGGAGTGGACCATTGGTCCTCTGGTTTTATTAGCTCACCTGGTAATCGAGCCGTCGTCCGTGGATGCGTTTGTACTTTCAAATACAAATATCTCCGCAATTAGTCAGCCGATTACAATCAAATTTTATCAGAAGCATTATTGGGGTGGGGGACAGGTTGCATTAGGTTTTGTTTTAGGTCGGAAAAGAACTCTGGTTTCCATGGCAACATATGGCTCCCATAGACTAACAATGGGAAAACATAAAAAAATCTTCTCCGAAACTTCAAAGCCTAGAGCTTTCATATTTTGTGTGTAGCAATGCATAGTGGTCCTCTTTATAAATCCTGCCAACCATGCCCCTGGGGTTCATACAGACCCCGCCCCGGGGGCATCATGGGAAAAACAAAAGAAAATATTGTTCTCCGACATCACAAGGCCCAGAGCTTTCATATTTTGTACCTAGCAATTTATAGTCGTCCTCTTTATAAATCCTGCCAACCATGCCCCTGGGATAAAAATGGCCCCGACCCAGGGGTCATTAGCTCCCACTGACTTACAATCTTCATCATGAAAATATGATAAACATAAAAAAAATCTTCTTCTCCAAAACCACAAGGCCCTGAACTTTCTTTTTTGTTTGTAGCTACGTATGAAGGTTCTCTTTGTAAATTCTTCCAACCGTGCCCATGGGTTCCATACAGGCCCCACCCCGGGGGGCGTCATGGGAAAAACATAAAAAAAACACAACATTTTCTTCTCTGAAACCACAAGGCGCAGAGCTCTCATAATTTGTGTGTAGCAATGTGTAGTGCTCCTCTTTATAAATCCTGCCAACCATGCACCTAGGGTCATAAATGCTCCCACCCTGAGGGTCATTAGCTCCCATAGATTTACAATGACAAACATAAAACAATCTTCTTCTCCGAAACCACAAGAAGATTTTTTCATATATTTAATCAATCAATTTCAACAAATTTCCAAGAGTTATTGCCCTTGACAGCATACAAGTACTTGCAATCCATATCTGTTTCGTCTTAGTTAGTTAGTTAGTTTAGTTAATAGAGATTTTTGTATATGAAGTTTGGTTGATCTCAGCCGAAATCAAGAAAAGAAGGTTGTTTTGGTAATCACAGTGTCAGATTCAAATTGTTTGCATTTTTAGCTCACCTGACCCGAAGGCTCATAAGGTGAGCTTATAGGATGGCCATGCTCCGTCGTCATCGTCGTTGTTGTCGTCGTCGTTGTCGATGTTCACACTTTTCAAAGATCTTCTCCACTGGAACCCCTCGTCCAATCAATGCCAAACATCATGTGGAACATCCTTTGGAAGGGGGAGCCAAAGTTTGTATAAATGGTCCAGGTCACACGACCAAGATGGCCGTCATGCCCATATATGGTAAAAACCTTAAAAAATCTTCTTCTCTGGTACTGGTGGACCGATTTCAATGAAACTTGGTATGTAGCATCAGGGATTCTGGCCCATCATAGTTTGTATAAATCATGACCTTGGGCTGACCTTGGCCTATTTTACGGCAAGGTCAACTTTGGTCACATAGGCTTTTCAATGGAAAAAAAAGTGAAAACATTTGATTTTTTCAGGAAGTTTTGTGGCCTGTGACCTGAAAGTTGGTAGATACATATAACTTATTGATTTAATGAAGTTATACGAGTATTCAAGGTCAGGATCATCTCTTGACCTTGACCATATTAAATTTAAAACTTAATTTTCTCATGAACCACTTCACCAATCAAAACCTAATTTTATATGTGGTATCCTTAGGAGAGGGGAATCAAAGTTTGTATAAACGGTCTATGTCACATGACCAAGATGGCTGCCATGCCCATATATGGTAAAAACCTTAAAACAACTTCATCTCCGGAACTGCTGGCCTGATTTCAATAAAATTTGGTATGCAGTATCGGAGACTCTGGCCCATTATAGTTTGTATAAATCATGACCTTGGGTTGACCTTGATCTATTTTATGGCAAGGTCAACATTGGTCACATAGGCTACTTATTGGAAAAATAGAAAACATTGGATTTTTCAGGAAGTTTTGTGGCCTGTGACCTGAAAGTTGGTACATACATACAACTTATTGAGTTAATGAAGTCTGATGAATATTCAAGGTCAAGGTCATCTCTTGACATTGGCCAAAGGTCATTTACATATTAAATTCAAAACTTATTTTTCTCAGAAAACCACGTCACCAATCAAAGCCAAATTGTATATGTGATATCCTTAGGAAGGGAGAACTAAAGTTTGTATAAATGGTCCAGGTCACATGACCAAGATGGCCGCCATGCCCATATATGTGGTAAAATCCTTTAAAAATCAACTTCTCTGGAATCGGTGGACTGATTTCAATGAAACTTTGTTTGTTGCATTGGAGGCTCTTGCCCTTCATAGTTTATATAAATCATGATCTTGGGTTGACCTAAACTGTGAATTTTAAAAAAAAGTCAAATATTGCAAGACAGATTTGAAAGTTGGTAGATACAGACAGTTTATAGTGTTAATAATTATGTGAGTATTTGAGTTCATGTTTACATTTTACGTTGGCCAACATGGCCTTTTACTGCGTTTACACTATCATTCACGGCGGCCCCTGCAGCTCCGTTTGCTAGAAACGTAGCATGCCGGGGAGTTTTGGTAATACATTTCTCTGATTTTTCAAGATCTTTTACGTTTTCTTACGTTTTCCTACGTTGTATTATGATATCCGTAACAAGCCGTGGTAGTGATAGGCCGGTGTGTCACGGAGGTGCTAAGGTACGTTACGGTCTATCACGGTTATAAGCACGTTCTATTACGGCCTGTTATGTTCTGTTGCGGTCAGTTGCGTATTGACCAAGGCGTAACACGTTTTTTTCGGTCAAGGTCAGCTACGGACGAAACGTAGACACCATACAATATAAAGCACTTTTTTTTCTTTTGTATACGAATAAGTCCTTTGAAATAATAACAACCGCGCTCCTCAACAACCGACTGCAGAGTTGATTAAGAAAGTTCGGGATTGCGATTCTTCTTCAATTGCATAGTGCAGCGTATGGTCTGTATTGTTAACTATAGTGACTGCTCCAATATAAAGGAACATGTCCACATGATATGCCATTTTATATCTATACACTTTACGCGCCGTGATAAACGTAACAGAACGTTACATACGTAGTAGAACGGGGTGAACACCGTCTATGACCGTAACGCACCGTGACTTAACGCAACAAAACGTGTTGAGTATTCCGTAGGAAACGGGACGAGACGTGAGACAACCGTGATCAAACGCAACAGAACGTGGAAGATCCGTAGCTTGCCGGGCTATTCACTAGCTTCCCGTTGCACTACGGACCGCCTCCACGTTTCGCTACGTACTGTTACGTTCTGTCACGGTGTGTTACGTTCAGCCCGTTTTATCACGGCCCATTACGTTTCTCATTTCCGCCGTGACTGCCGTGGCAGATTTTTAAACTGTCAAAAAATTTGTCACGGTGTCCACGGTTATCCCGGCGTGCTACGTTTGCCTATCCCGTTCCCCTACGTTGCCTCACGGTTATCCCGTTTTGCTCACGGTTGTCTGAAACGTGGCCGCCGTGACCGCCGGGAACATAGTGTAAACGCAGTAGCCAAAGGTCATTCATCATCCAAAGACAAAATCTCAGGTGAGCGATATCAGGACCATTGGTTCTCTTGTTATCGTTAATTTAGAAATAATAGCCGCAAATTAGGTTTATTTCGAAAAATACGTAGTGAAATAGAAAAAAAAATCTGATTTCTCACGTTTCCTTCACTTTTCATCAAATTTTAAAGAGTTATCGCATTTTACATCAAACATATACTTACAATCAGTTATTATTTCATTTTTAAAGTTAAGTCTAGTTCCTAGTAATGTTTGTACATGAGGTTTGGCTCATCTCAGCATTTACAATAAACGTACGAGGGGGGTTCAAAAAATTCGAGGAAAAGTTTTGCCAAATGTGTAATTGCCATGGGAAATTTACGTTCTCTATGCTAGTTGTAAACTAACATATTGTTAACATATGCGCAAAATTTGAATAAAATCGGATGAAAATTAGGCACAAAATCACGTGCGTTTCTAAGGTAACAACAGTAAAACCGGCCCAACGTCATAACAACGTCATGCTATGCGCATTCGTGCTGCTGTTAGCTAGCTCTTAAGCATTTTTGGAATCTACCTGGCATGCGGGCGTCTAATTGTCAGATATGTGTGTATAAGGCGGCGGTGAATGGTGTCAAAACTACAATTCGATATGTTGTGTAATTCACGAATTCCATTCTTTTCTGTCACGACGATCATTTTCGACAGTATGACGTTATTTGACGTTACGTTGCGCGAGTCGACATGAACCCTTTTCTGGCCGTGTAGAAATCATGCATACTACTTGTTGTTTGCCGTTTTCTTAATTTCCTTGTTGCCATATACGCTTTCTGCTCTTAGCAGTGTTTCTTTCTTTTATGGTCCGTTCCAAACACACAATTTATTGAATACCGTTGTTTCCTTCGCGTTTTAGGCATACCCACTAAACAGTATGCCTTTACGCCCAAATGTCGTCACACACTTATATTATATAATATGCTCACCGCAAACATATTGAACTTTGCTCATACAAAGTTTGGTGAAAAAAGCATGGTAAACTATCAAATGCATTGCCATCATTATACAGCGACGTTTTGCAAAAATGAACAAACGTGGGCCGGTAATCATGATGTACGGTTTCCATGGCAACCACAGTTAAAATTGTATTCATGCCAGAGCAGCAATATTTGCTGTTTAAGTACAAATAATGTTTGTCTATGTAACTGTTATAGTTTAATTCAGCTGATTTACAAAATAAGAATATGATGGCACTTTTCCGCGAACTTTTTGAACACCCCTCGTATATGTCTGATATATTACTTATACCCCCTATTTTGTCTCAATTTTATAGCCAAATTCAAGAAAAGTAGGTTTTATTTTGTAAGCTCAGAGTCAATCCAATTATTTGCATTTTAATGGTTTCCTCTTATTGGCAAATACAGTTATAATATTCGGAATTGTGGTTTATTCAGAAAAATATGTCAGTTTAAAAGAAAACTCTGATTTTCTCACATTTTCCTTCATTTTTTTTTTATCATCAAATTTCAAAGAGTTATCGCCCTTGACAGCATACTTAAAATCCATATTTATTTTGTCTTCAAAGTAAGGTTTAGTTGATAGTTATGTTTGTAAATGAAGTTTGGTTCATGTCAGCATTTACAATAAAAGTATATGTTTGATATGCTACCCCTACCCCCTATTTTGTCACGATTTCACAGCCAAAATCATGAAAAGTAGGTTGTATTTTGTAAGCACATGGTCAGATTTCAATTATTTACATTTAAATGGTTTCCTTCTATTGGCAATTGCAGTTTTATTAGCCACCAATGAGGTTTATTCAGAAAAAAATATGTTAGTTAAACAGAAAAATATGCTTTTTTCACATTTTTCTTCATTTTTCATCAAATTTCCAAGAGTTATCGCCCTTGACAGCATACACATACTTTCAATTCGTATCTGTTTCATCTTTAAAATAGGTTAATTCATAGTTATGTTTGTAAATGAATTTTAGTTGGACTCAGCATTTACAATAAAAATATATGTTTGATATGTTACCCCTACCCCCTATTTTGTCTCAATTTCAAAGCTAAGATCAAGAAAATTAGGTTATATTTTGCAAGAACAACGTCTGATTCTAATTAATTGCACTTTGGTAGGTTCCGTCTATTGGCAAATGCAAATGGATTGCTTGTCAATGTGTTTCAAATAGAAAAATATGTCAGTTAACATAAAAATCCGATTTTCTCAAATTTTCCTTCCATTTTCATCAAATGTTGAAGACTTATCGCCCTTGACTGCTTGCAAGTACTTACGATCCATATCTTTTTTGCCTTTAAAATAAAGTTGGGTAGATATAAGCTCATTTAAGATAATCGTTATTATTTATATCATTGTCAATAAAAATATACAGCTGATATGCTTCCCCTACCCCCTATTTTCTTCCATTTTAATGCTAAAATCATGTAAATCAAGTGACATTTTCTTCAAACAAAGAAATTTATCAGCAAAATACATTACACATTTCATCTGCTATTGGGAATTATTGAATCTATGCTTTAAACACGTTTTACTACAAAACTATTCACAGACAACCACCACTGTCTTAAAAACTTAAATTTCCATTTTGCTTAAAAGTGCAATAAAATATGCACTATTTATTTTCAGAAAACGGTCTTGCCCCAATCCATTTTTTTCACAGATACAACTGCCATAAATAAAAGTTTCTTATCAGTCCCAAGAGAATGTTCAACTCCCGAGTCTTTTTAAGATATCTATTTTCAGAATGTGCCCATTTTTCTGATTTTCACATTTTCTGCAAAAGTGCTTAAAATACCCATACTTTAAGATGCTGCTGCTGCAAGATGCACATACAGACTGATAAAAGAACTATACCAAAGGTAAGTGGACAGATAGATGTCATAAGTAAAGCATTGGTTAAGCTGGGCTCCTTTTGGAACTATAAAAACTTTGACTTTGAAAAGTGTAATTTTCAAGAAAATTATCTGCAACTTTTTACCGAAATTTGGAAAAAAATGATTTTTGCGGTTGCCATGGCAACGGAAGAAGCAAAATAAATATTGACACCATTTTTCTTGGTTTTGAGTGGTACTGATCATTGTGTGAAAGTTTCATCCAATTCTGAGACTATGCGTGCCGGACCCCCATGTTAAAATTTTGGTGGTTACAGAGAATTGATATTAACACGCGTAAATGTAAAATTTGCAAACTTTGATGGTTAACTGTAGCCCGATTGATAACTATATGAATGAAGTTTGCATGAAGAATTTTAACGGCTATGTGCTTTTCGGCAAATTATTTCGTGAACGTAGCGTTGTCACACTGCCGAAAAAGCGCAACGTCTGTTTGACGTTAATAAAAAAGGGTTCAATACACATTGATGTTGGCTTATAAACTCCGAATCGAGAGGTCCCGGGTTCGATCGCCACTGGTGGCACCGTCTTGTTTCCTTGGGCAAGACAGATTAACTCTCCCAGAGTGCTGATTTTAACATTGGAAGCGGTGGCTCCGTTCCGACATGAACGAAAAAATGTTGACTGGAAAGTTAAACCGTCTGTTGTATTGATTTTACATCATGTGTTATCCCCCTGCGGTATTATTTATTCATTTTATAAACTTGTCATTCTATTTAAGTGTTACCTCTGTTACCAAAGTACCAAGCTCATATGCACGAACATGCACCGTATGTAATTTTGTTTTCATGTGTATGAAGCCATCGTAGCAGCATTGGCTGATGAGGTAATTGACTGCCCTACAAACCGGGGTAAACCGGGACGAACCGTGGCGAACCGGGGTAGAACCGTGACGCCACCGGTGCATACTGTAACGCGACCGGCAGTCACCGGGACAGCACCGTGGACAACCGGGGCAACACCGGGCCTTACCGTAGTAGAACCGGGGCTAACCGGCATGCACCGGTATGAACCCGGGGTAGAATCGGAAAGAACCGTGGCTCCACCGGGGTCCTTCGTTTCTAAAACCGTAGCTACACCGGGGTAACACCGGGAATGTGAGAACAAAATCATTTTTTAAGAAAATAGTCCCCGGTTTATGCCGGTAAACCGGCTTGCCTTCACCGGGGCAAACCGGGGTAGAACCGGGACAGTGAGAACGGGGCTTTAAACCCGACAATTGGTGAGGATGTCATGTCATCTGAAAAGTGCTTTGAACATAAACAACAATAAAACAACAAAGGCTTTATACCGCCTTTCATGGTTAACTAATAACCAGGCTGTCGGTTCGTCAATTTTAAGCTTAAAGCTTTGTCTGGACATACTTGTAAGCAGTCCATCCTTTTCTAAAGGACACAGCAGGCGAGGCGATAAATATGATCACATATTTGAGCCGCATCATGAGAAAACCGACCATGTGGTTTCCGAACAGATCCGACACAAACCGAGCTGTGCAAGCACTGAAGATGGCTAAAGGCTGAAAATTTGGGATTTAGAAAGTAGAGGCATTGTACTATCCGTGTTGCAAAAACAAAGGCGCTGATCAGCTTCGCAGTAATTTGTTTTCGCATATGTAAAATATTGTTTTTTTCTAATGACGCGGCTTCATTTGACGTTAATCGTTGTTTGAAAAAGGAGTTGAAATTACATAACATTCAGCATTTTGTTTTATCAAGGGAGGACAGTAGCATCTTTCTTTCTTTCATTCGTTTTCTTTTCTTGACCATGATGAATATAGTCCCCCCTCCCCAAATTGTCAACTTTATACACCATATATCATTAGACTTGAGTGATCTAGGTTACTCAAATGGAATATACATGTACCAGGGTGCGCATGAGAATATCCTAAATGCACTAGGTTACACTCGTGCATTATCGCTACGTATACGCGCACAAACAATGGACTATCTTAGATGTGCACTAGTGCGTCTTTTTTTTTTTTTTTTTTTTTTTTTTTTTTCCTCACCGCAATGTGTTCGTCGTTCGGGGTTTTGGATATCTCTATATTGTGGTATATCTTCATACTGGCGCGGAACCTGGAAAATATATTATTCAAACAATTTAACGGTCAGTCAAAGCAAATTAAACTGAAAACATACTGCCAAACCCATTGCAAAAACAGAAAGCGGTAGTAACCTAGGTAACGAAACTACACGTATAACTATATACTGATTTCGTTTGATATTCAGGTATCATTATATGTAATTGTTGTTTTGCTGTGTTTATTGTCCAACCAGTTAACAGCTACGGCCATATAAAGCCAGGACTTTGGTTGAGCTCATTCAGAAGACTGAGGAAGCCACGAAGCCTGAAACGACAGGTAGAGGTACAGTGACTCACTTGAAGTGGTCCATGTACGGCCTGAAACGGCAGGTAGAGGTGTAGTGACTCACCTGTAGTGGTCCATGTACGGCCTGAAACGGCAGGTAAAGGTACAGTGACTCACCTGTAGTGGTCCATGTACGGCCTGAAACGACAGGTAGAGGTGTAGTGACTCACCTGTAGTGGTCCATGTACGGCCTGAAACGACAGGTAGAGGTACATCGACTCACCTGTATTTGTCCATACACGGCCTGAATCGGCAGTCAGAGGTACAGTGACTCACCTGTAGTGGTCCATGTACGGCCTGAAACGGCAGTATAAGTACGGTTACTCGCCTGTATTTGTCCATGCACGGCCTGAATCGGCAGTCAGAGGTACATTGACTCACCTGTAGTGGTCCATGTACGGCCTGAAACGGCAGGTATAGGTACAGTTACTCACCTGTATTTGTCCATGCACGGCCTGAATCGGCAGTCAGAGGTGCAGTGACACAGCTGTAGTGGTCCATGTACGGCCTGAAACGGCAGGTAGAGGTACAGTGTCTCACCTGTAGTGGTCCATGTACGACCTGAAACGGCAGGTATAGGTACATTGACCTGCAGTGTTCCAAGTACGGAATGAAACGGCAGGTAGAGGTACAGTGACTCACCTGTAGTGGTCCATTTACGGCCTGAAACGACAGGTGGAGGTACAGTGACTCTCCTGTACGGGTCCCTGTAAAGTCAGAAACGACAGGTAGGGGTACAGTGACTTACCTGTAGTGGCCCCCGTAATGTCTGAAACTACAGGTAGAGGTACCATTACTCACCTGTAGTGGTCCATGTACGGACTGAAACGGCAGCTAGAGGTACAGTGACTCACCTGTAGTGGTCCCTGTAAAGCCTGAAACGACAGGTAGAGGAACCGTGAATCACTTGTAGTGGTCCATGTACGGCCTTTAACGGCAGGTAGACGTACAGTGACTCACCTATATCGGTCCATGTGCGGCCTGAAACGGCAAGTAGAGAATCAGTGGCTCACCTGTAGTGGTACCTGTAAACTCTTAAACGACAGAGGTACCGTGAATCACCTGTAGTGGTCCATGTACGGCCTGAAAGGGTAGGTAAAGGTACAGTGAATCACCTGTAGTGGTCCATGTACGGCCTGAAACGACAGGTAAAGGTACAGTGACTCACCTGTAATGGCCCGTGTACAGCCTGAAACGGCAGGTAGAGGGACAGTGACTCACCTGTATTGGTCCTTGTACGGCCTGAAACGGCAGGTAGAGGTACAGTGACTCACCTGTAGTGGTCCATGTACATGTACGTCTGAAACGGCAGGTAGAGGTACAGTGACTCACTTGTAGTGGTCCATGTACGTCTGAAACAGCAGATAGAGGTACAGTGACTCACCTGTAGTGGTCCATGTACGTCTGAAACGGCAGGTAGAGGTACAGTGACTCACCTGTAGTGGTCCATGAACGGCCTGAAACGGAAGGTACAGGTACAATGACTCACCTGTAGTGGTCCATGTACGGCCTGAAACGATAGGTAGAGGTACAGTGACTCACCTGTAGTGGTCCATGTACGGCCTGAAACGGCAGGCAGAGGTACAGTGACTCACCTGTAGTGGTCCATGAACGGCCTGGATTGGCAGGTTGAGGTACAGTGACTCACCTGTAGTGGTCCATGTACGGCCTGAAACGGAAGGTACAGGTACAATGACTCACCTGTAGTGGTCCATGTACGGCCTGAAACGATAGGTAGAGGTACAGTGACTCACCTGTAGTGGTCCATGTACGGCCTGAAACGGCAGGCAGAGGTACAGTGACTCACCTGTAGTGGTCCATGTACGGCCTGGATTGGCAGGTTGAGGTACAGTGACTCACCTGTAGTGGTCCATGTACGGCCTGAAACGGCAGGTAGAGGTACAGTGAATCTTCTTCAGGATCTATATTATTGATAAGGTCGATGGCATGGCGGGCTATCACATGCTGAGAAAATAAACAACATACTTTATAGGCACATTTGAAACCGTCTTGATAAAAGACGTTTTGTTTAAACATTTTGACATTTTATGGTCAAAATGATTTTAAATGACAATTACATGTAGTTTTAAGTTTGCAATACTGCGGTGGGTTGCCTTTTTGTCTAGAATTGGAAAGTCTGAATAGAAAAACACAAAGGTGATTGTGTGCTGACGTCCAGCGCACTCATCAAAATATTTTATATTAACTCAAAGTTTGATAAGGATCAACCCTGATTTTATAAAGACAAACTCAAATTTTATTGTAGACGTACGTTGCAGAAGCATCACTGTACATGCTTTCCTCCTTTTTAGCGTTGACTTGTAGGAACAATAAAACAAACCTTAAATTGACACATGGTCAATGATGCCTACCCTCTTACGAATAAGAAAATTCGTAACCACTCCTACATCCATCGCCAGTTTTCAGAGTTTTTTGCTGTTTTTTCTAATCTTTAAGGCTGTCACAATAAATTCTTATAAAGAAGATAATTGCTTTACTGCAGTGAAAAAACGAGATAAAGTGCTTGAATCTGGCCACATGTTTGTTTCAAGAATTAGATGAAATATGCCATTAATTTCTAATTTGCTCTTTGTCTCAATATTAGACAATGGGCACAGTGTCTGCTCAGACTTAATGAAACACTGATCTGAGTCTATAAAGATATTAAGGTAGCATTTTTCCCATCTTGAGACTTTCAGTTTATATGCATGTGCATACTTTCTGCATTTTTACCAAACTATTATAGGTACCCACATGTTGAGTACCCACTGGCAATTACTGAGCACACAGAGTGTGAAATTCTTTAATTTATGAATACACATTGTACATACAAATAACTTGAACACCAACGATTCCATGAGAACCCCAAGACCACGCCAGTTTCATACGAACAGTTTCAGTCTTGACTCATAATTTTAGGACCCAGCTTATTCTAAATACCCACAATTTTGTGTGATTGAATTTTGTGAACATTCTTACAGTGAAGACCAACATAACTTGCCCATGCTTTTTGTAACAAGACAATATAGTTCTAACATTTTCAATACCAAAAAATATTTACACTTTTGAATACCCACTTACTTTGAATACACTCAAATTTGAAGACTCATAAATATTTCGAGTGCCGCAACTTTATGTAATAACATCTTGCTAAAATATCTATATCTAATTGCCACCAATTTTCAGGGCCTACAAAAATTGATCATCCACACTTTTGAATACCCACATATTTTGAGTACCAACAAAGTTGAAGACCACAAAATTTACCTGCCCAAAACTTGAGAAAATAAAGTATAAAAAGCTTAAAGAAATTTAAAAGTGCTCCCAAATTTTAAATACCCACACTTGTGAATAACCATATAAATAAGTACCCACAGACTTGAAATATATGAAATTTCTAACACAAAATGGTCCAAGAGAAACGAAAAAAATCTGAAACCTCTAGAAATCTGATATCGCACACCTGGAGACTGCTGCTCTTGTTATTTTCACAGTTTACTGATAATGATGATAAAAGCTGAAAGCTACAAGATATTTTCTGAGATTTATTGCCCAATTGTGCCAGCTCCATTGGAGCTATATTTTGGCGATAGATGTAGGAGTGTAACTAAGAAATGATGCATAGTTTGAAAAATTCCTACGTCTCTGAAGGGATTCGAATCCGTATCGCCAGGGTAGAAATCTGAGCAAAAAGAGTCTTGTCATCGAATAGCCGTGCTATTTATAGACGCTATGCAACGTGCACGACAGATGAGTTAGTAGTGCAATGGGACATGCATGTAACAACCCTGTCCAACTCTTTCATTCAGCCCTTCTTACTGTTTCATTTATTTAAAAATAATTTGATAAACAAATTCTGTGTACTTTTAGCTCTTAAAGACATTCGGAAAAATAAAAAAAATATCTGCGATTTTTTGCTAAAACGTATTTTAAAGGGCTGAATGACGTAACTGAACAGGGTAAGATGGAGTGAATAAAACTAAAACCGAGATCCTTTAAGAGCAGTGAGTATACTAGTATTTATGGGAAAGGTGATGGGCCATACAACTTAAATTGTAGGGGGTTTCGTAGTTTCTGCAAGTATACAAGAAGCCCTTGGAGACAGAACAATTACGAATACATGTACTTTCCTATGCAAAACACAGAAATTTTTAAAGTACTTTTTTTTTTTCTTTTAATTCAGTTTTACGTCCCTTTCAAGATTATTTCAGCTCATATGAGACGGGTCAACCAGTAGGTGGGGCGAAAACGGGGAGAACCGCGAGAAAAACCACCTGACATACCCGCAAGCTGAACTTGGCTTGTCTCACATGTGACCAGCGCGGAGCTCGAACCCACACTAGACACAGCGGTGAGATGATCGAGTGATTAAGAACCGCTCGGCCACGGATGGCGCCTTTTTTTTTTTTTTTTTTTAGATTGTGGGTACGCAATGATACTAGTTGCTCCCCGCTTGGCACTCGGAATTTCGGGGTAGGGCTAGGACTGGTCGCTCCGGTGTCAGTATAATGTGACTGGAGGTGGTATCAGGTAAAAGTGTCTGGGATCTGATACCACAGTGAGGCAGCACTAAAAAAGTGAGCATTGAGCTCCCTGTCACAACCAGACACCGTCGTGATATGACAGATAATGTTGAAAGCGACGTTAAAACCGAACAAACAAACATGAACCGCTTGGTGAAACGGATCTAACGTGATCAAATACTCTTCACGTCGAAGGTAGCTTTTGAACCCTAGACCTAGAAGGCGTCACCGCGCATCCAAATGATAATTATACTGTATGTAGTGTATGAAAAATAAAATACCCGATTCATGAGTAAAGTAGTCCTGTCCACCGGCATATAAGCCCATATAGGAGTCAAACCCTCGATATGTTGGCGTGTAATCCCACTTACAGAATCCTAAATGCCATCTGGGAAACAGAAATGACAGAATTAAATTGCACTGCATGTTCACCACATAATACATACACTTGTGGTAGCCATAGCGGATCTGTAGATGATCCAGATCAAAATATTTTTACAAAAATATAAAACAAGATTTTTTTAAAACGAACTTGGCCACTTGACTCTTGATTCAAACATGTTTCTTTCCATCGCTCAATGATCGTGGATAATGACGTCAACATCTTGTTCACGTCAATGGTTCCCGGCTCATATACAGAAACACGATGGAAAAAGCTGTCTTTTACACAAGGTTATCTAAGGCGGTTCTCCGAATTTCCCGAAAATGAAAGGTATCATATAAGAATCTTATATGGGGTTCTGTTCTAGATGGAAGTTTCCAACCCAAGGGATGACCGTGCTGAGCGGAACCGAGGCTCTGCCGAGGTTCCGCTCAGCACGGTCATCCCGAGGGTTGGAAACTTCCATCTAGAACAGAACACCATATTAGATTCTTTTTCTTGCACAACAACCCCCAAAATCTGGTTTATTTCAAGGTTTTGCGTATTTTTTTAGCCTGGGTGAGAACACCTGGGTGAGATGCAATTTTATCACCCAGGCAAAAAGTGTGGCAATTTCTGTCTGGTGTGCAAGAATGTAAGTTATCTTTTGATGTCGATGTTGGTTGCTAATATTTTTTTCCAATTATTTTCTTTCATTTTGACGAAGTTTCCGTACTAAAATCGAATATTACGACATATTTATTAGTAATTTTGAAACGGTGCCATTGTAGTTACTCCGAATCACATTTAACGGCATACTGTCAGTTTATGCTCTCAAAGGACTTGGATTGTTTCATGTTTGGAACTAAAGGTGTATTTTTACCTTCTGGGTGTTTATGTTATAAAATTAAGTGTTAGCAATGAAATAATCTGCGTTTTTACAAGCATCATATAATATTCCGACGTTATTCAGATCATCCATGAAACATCGTGTGTTCAGTGGGGGCGGGGTTGAGCAAACATGACTTTGGAAAAATGGCGCCCAAAAAGGCATATGTTTGGGTCCTCGGAATATTTCGTAACGTTCACTGTATGACTACATGCACAGGATTTGAAGGATAAACCCATTGGTGGTGATATATACTCCAAGATTCGGATTATTCGCTTTGTCTTCAATATGCATCGACTTTCACGCTCCAGTGGTCACAGTCGCGTGCTTGATCAAAAATGAAAACCATTACAGTTGATGAGGAACTAAATTGGCTTCAACATAATACTAAGTTTATAATACTCAATTCATTCATATGCTCATGCACAGCAATTTTCATGAACTTGATCCGAAATGGGTAGAATAATTGTAGTACACTGTACATACATGTACATACACATTTTGTGATAAACCCCGTTTTTGTATGAATTATTTCCTATTCTATTTAAAGAAAATTATAACAAACCTCGCCTATATAACCAATGACCAAACAGTAGGTGGGACGAAAACGGGAGAACCCCGCAAGCACAACTAGGTTTGTCTCACATGTGCTCCGTGTGAGGCTCGAACCCTCACCAGACCTAACTGTGAGATGATCGAATGATAAGAATATCAGCCAGAAAAATATTATCTGTGTATTACGTTTCCCTGATCCGCGCATGATTACCCAAGATCCGCGTATCATGCTCCCATGATCCGCACATGATTGGCCTTGATTCGCGTACAATGTTCACATTATCCGCGCATGACATTCCCATGATCCTCTAATATGCCCAAGATCCCCGTATAGGGTATGGTCTGTGCATGAGGTTCAAATATTCCACATTTAACTTGAAGTTTAACGCGACGTCAAATGATCCAAACTTGGCCTCATAGAAAACCCATGGCTCTCACCAATGTGATTACTAACGTCATGACGTCAATGATGTCGTTCCGCTGTTTTAACACACACTGTGTGTAAATTTTCTGTCTGAGCGGATATGTGATCGCCTTGATAATTTTTCAACGCGCGATAGAGAGAAATGAATGTTAATATAATAGGCAGCTGGCCAGAGGGTCGATTGCTCCCCCTCCCTAGGGAATTTTGCAGACAGACCATATGTTAAAGAACTATTCAAGCTGAGTCGAATAAGAGACGTTTGCACCCTGAGCGTTGGGGCGTTATCCTGTAACAACCTGTTACATACATTACCTTAACAAAATTAAGAAATTATGATATGGTGTTTTCATCTACAGAAAAATGACAATTGTTTATCATTTTACTCAACGTTTTCACATTGTCTGCTTGCTACCCCAGTCTCTACTACGTATCAAAATCGCCTGAACAAAAATTTGACCCACACTAACTGTAATGTCTGTAACATAAATTAAAATACCCTTTTAAAATAACAGTTTTTAGTTATATCATTTACTTTTAAGTTATATCATTAACTTTTTAGTTTTGAGTTATATCATTACTTTTAAAGCTGCACTATGCATTTTTCCAAAGATATGAGATTTATTTCCATCAGCAGATAGAAAAACCAAGGTTTATTTTCCTATCGTGTATACATCGCCTTAAATGAAGTATTTAGTAGCCCTACCCCATATTTCAAATGCGAAATGTTCTATTGCAACAGGTATAATCGTTTTTAAAACGCTTGCGATCTCTCAGCACTATTTTCACTGTATGACACGGCGATAGCCACAGACCGAAAAGACACTGGCAGCTCGGTTTACCCGAGCCGGCATGCGGTATTTAGTGTGACTCAATCGGAAATGCTCGTCCAATCAAGTGCGGCCGGAACTCTGGTCGATTAACAACGAGATTCCAGCCCTGTTCAATTATATATGCGCTCTCGCCGTGGCGAGATCGCAATGAACGTGAAGTATGTGAAAAACTTGAAACTGTCGGATATTTATCATAGTTCCATACTTAATACTTAATTTATCATGAACCATGGCTATGAGGATCTGTAACCAAGTATCTAGGATCAAAGATTTTGATCCAGAATGTAACATATGTAACAAACATGTAATGAATAACGAAGGGCATTATAAATAGCAGGAACGCCAGTACATGCCGGTCTAATGCTCTATCCCATAATAAAATTTTGCAAACATGTTATATCTTAAAGGACTATTTAAGTTTTCTCCAATAAGAGGTGTTTGCTTTATGAACGTTGGAGCATTTATCTATGACAGTCTGTTACATATGTTACCATAATATGTTTTAATACAAATAATGATATGGCAGTTTGAGCGTCAGAAAAATAACATTTTTATTATTCTATTCACCCTTCTCCTAAAGTCTAAGATAAGATAAGATAAGATAAGATAAGATAAGATAAGATAAGATAAGATAAGATAAGATAAGATAAGATAAGATAAGATAAGATAAGATAAGATAAGATAAGATAAGATAAGATAAGATAAGATAAGATAAGATAAGATAAGATAAAGATAAGATAAGATTTATTTTGAGTCGGCAAGTATCACAACAGTACAACATAAGCTCTGATGAGCTTTTTAACCGACTAAGAGTCCATGACGAGTCCATGATCCACATATGACGTCTCCCGTGATCCGCGCATGACGAGTCCATGATCCACATATGACGTCTCCCGTGATCCGCGCACGACGAGTCCATGATCCACATATGACGTCTCCCGTGATCCGCGAACGACGAGTCCATGATCCACATATGACGTCTCCCGTGATCCGCGCACGACGAGTCCATGATCCACATATGACGTCTCCCGTGATCCGCGCACGACGAGTCCATGATTCACATATGACGTCTCCCGTGATCCGCGCACGACGAGTCCATGATCCGCGTATGACGTCTCCCGTGATCCGCGTATGACGAGTCCATGGTCCGCGTGTGTCATCTTTATGATTCGCGTATAAATTTACCATGATCCAGGTATGACGTTCCCGTGTCCAGGTGTCCAGCGTTTGACATTCATATGATGCACGTATGATATTCGCACGATGCGCATACGTTTACATTGTCTGCGTTTGATGTTCCCATGATCCGAGTATAACATTCACATGATCCGCATAAGTTGTTAGATGCGTTTGATGTTCTTATTATCCATGTATTCCGATGATCTGCATAATTATAATGCACCAGTCATTTGGACCCCCGGCTCCCCGGGACCGGAGATAGCGGGGGTATAGCGGGGCTTAAGTGCCGGGGTTTAACGTGTGATGTGTCCCGACAGTGCCGGGGATGTACCGGGGTTTGATCTTCCCGCCATTATAGCGGGGAAAAGTAGCCGGAGCCAACATCCAGTAGTTCCATTCAGTTTTGCTATATATGTGCGTGTACCAGGTTATAAATTCAATAAGGGTGGAAATAAAGATGTCTGCAGAAACTGTAATGTGTGCAAAGTTTGTCCTCTTCCACTGCTATATGCAACATTTACAGATATATTTGGTCTGTGTCAACACTCATTGATTCATTTCTTGCATTTTTGTGTCCAGCCACACTTTCAAACATAAATGTCTCGCATAAACTGCCAGAACCATTTAGTTGTATTTTCACATTTAATTTCACGAAAACAAGTCACATCTGTTGTATTCCAGTAATATATAAGCACAATTTCAAGAAAATGTATTAATTCTATTTTAATAATGCCAAAGGCTCGGTGTGTGTGTGTGTGTGTGTGTGTGTGTGTGTGTGTGTGTGTGTGTGTGTGTGTGTGTGTTCAAATTCTCTGAAACCACTAGGCCAACTTATGCCTAATCTCACCACCATGGAATAGGTGATTTAGGATTATTCAAACAGCTTAAGGTCATTTGTCATCTGGCGAGCAGTATGTACCTTACTCGCACACAAAATTATATAAAGGTTCATTCTCTTGCTCAGCTCCAAGATTATGGAAAGGTACAAGTAGGCAAAGATCAGGAAAAGGCGCAATCAGAAAAAGATTCCCACTCCAAAAACCGAGGTGGGAAAAAACCGAACTAACAATCAGGCACTTATACCATGAAACATATCGTAAGCCGAATGAGCAGCTATTTTCCCGATAGGTGGCCACTCAGTTACCTTTACTTAACTAAAACTATGAAAACACACATAAGGCGCCAACAGCACAAAATTTTTTTTTAAACACCAAGACATAAAACAAAAAGAACCACCAAAGAAGTATAGCCTTGGAACGATCAGTAACACAAAGTTACTGGCGGGCTTAAACCGGTTTTACAGGCGCCTAACCTCACCCTCAGCTTCTGCAGTGGTTCATAACATTTAGTTAGTTCTTCGGTCCTCGTGGTGAATCTCTAACTAGTCAATGAATCATCAAGAACAAACAAATAAATCATGATAAACATCCTGATGAATCAAAAACCAGGACTCACAGATTCAGTAAGCTGCCCGACGATGGAGATCCCTGGGCGCCGAATAACATACTAACTCCGGAGCAAAAGAAAAACACCAGTTGGACCCCGGTGGGCCAAGCAACAGACAAGAAGCTCCGGCCCCAACCAACTAAAATGAATAGCTTTAAGTCGGGGCCATTTTAGAGTCTGACGCCCGACCCACCGGTGTGCAATTAAAGAAGGCAGCAAAGTTATCAACCATGATTGGGTTAAAAACTAAGCATGCAGACTGTCGCATAACATTCAAGTTATACCCTATACGTCTGTAACGTGTTATGATTTTTCTGAACTGAGAAGGAAAATCATTAATTCCTATAAGTTTCTTAAATTTGTAAACCTAGTCACTATAAAATTCAGGTTCCGAAAGGCCCTCACTTAAAAGCGTCTTTAACCCAACATTATATTTGGAAATCAATTCATAGTGTCTACGATAAAATTTAGAAAAGGTTTTTCGAAGTTTATGATACCGATAGCCCTGTTGAAGAAGTTTTGTCGTTAAACATTTATTTCGAGCGTTGAAGTCTGTAACATGATTGCAGACTCTAGCAAACCTAATAAGTTGCGAAATGTATACACCATAAGAAGCACGGCGAGGAACGTCACCATCCAAAAAAGGAAAATTTACTATATCAAAATCAAAGTCATCGCGCTTATCATAAATTTTAGAAGAAACAAATCCATTTGCAACAGAAAGATGTAGATCTAAAAAGGGGGCTTCGGTATCTGAGATATTGGCTTTGTTCAACTGTAGTTCAGGTGGATAAATTTGATTGACGATACCTTCAAAATAAGGGTTGTCAATGTTCAAAAGGTCATCGAGGTACCTAGATGTGGAATTGAAAGCCTCGATAACATCAGCTTGACTATCATGAGAATTCATGAAATCTCTTTCGTAGCAGTATAAAAATAAATCAGCTACGAGAGGTGCGCAATTTGTACCCATCGGAATTCCAACAATTTGTCTGTATAACTTGGTCCCAAATCTAATATAAATATTATCAAGGTGATAGGACAAGGCGTCACACACATTCTGACATGATCAAAGTGTATACCGACTTTGGTCAGAGGAAGTGAAAAAAGCCTTTCTGTCATTACATAGAAGCCTCCGTGGTGCAGTGGTTATGTCACTCGCCTTGTAAACCAGGGGTCGCAGGTTCGATCCCGGGCTTCTCCAGTCCGTCGGATGGGACTATAAACCGAGGTCCCGTCTCCATATGACCTTAGCTGTTGGTGGGACGTTAAACCCCAATTAACCAACTGTCATTACATGCCAAATAAAGTGAAACAGTTTTTAATGCCCTTTTGAAGGTCCACTCTATCAAATCCAGAAGTTTTTCTTTTATTAGATTATGTGGTAATGTTGTATACAGAGTAGAAAAATCATATGTGGACAAGCTTATCACACGGAACCCTCTACACTTCAATTTACTGAGCACCTCACCAGAATTTTTTATTGACCAAAACTAATTTTTATTTGAAGTTTCATACACTGTCTCACAGTATCTTATAACATGAGATTTGATAGCAGTAAGACAGGAAGTTAACAATTTAGAAAGTTCAGTGGTAGTACAAAGAGCTAGAATTTGCAATAAATCTAGCTTTGTACGGTCTTTTGTGAAGCTTAGGTAACCAATACATTGTAGGAAGTTTGTCTTGGCCTTCATTGACACAAACAGAAAACTTAACAGGTAAATCGTTTAAGTGGGCATTAACAACAGACACTTCATCAGTATATGTCTCCAGATAAGCCCTGGTACCATCAAGCTCCTGTTTTAAGGTGTTAACGTAGTGAAGCCTACAAACGACAACAATATTGTTTGCGGCTTTGTCTGCCGGAGCCAAGACATACTTTCTATGAAATTCTTGGATACCCTGCTTTAAATGCCTAAATGACGGTTTGGGTTTAGGAGATAAAAGATTAGTATTTTGTGAATAAAACTTAATACGTTTATCCACGATAGTGAAGATACTTCTTTTCCATTCTTTAAGAGCATTATCTTCAACACCCTCTCGTTTACACCATCGATTACCGAAATCATTTAATGCAGATGCAATCTCCTCTCTACATTTGTCGAAATTAATGTAGGATGGGAATCTATATTTCGGACCTTTAGAAACAATTTTGCGAATTCTAGAATCCGAAATTATTTTTAAATTTCCAGTAACTACATGTCAGGCTGGTTGATAAACATATTTTGAATCTTTACAATCTCAAGACTTAGGAGTATTAGCATGGATATCAAGATCAGAAACAAGTTTATTGAAATTAAAAATAGTATTTCTGATTGGTTTGTTATATTTGTAACAAATAATAGGAGGTTCTGAATTTTGGAAGTAGGTAGGTATAGACTATATCACTGATTTATCCTGGAATATGCTTGGTAAATCAATAAAGTCAATTCCTTTATTAATGAAAGGAATTTTAATAAAACTTCTAATGTGATTAGATTCGGAATCGATAAATGGACGAAGAACATGCTGAGTATAACATCTTGATGACAGTGCAGCATTTGATGATTTCTATCGTAAAATCTATTAGCCTCTGTGTCCAAGGAACGTAATGCAGCAATATGTAGAGAACTAAGATAAGACAGCATTGGATGTCGGCCGTGAATCTTTAGTTTAGCAGCTAAATCATTAAGGGAAATGTTCAATTTCAATGCAGCGCACCGTTTACGTTTGTCATTACCCTTTTTCCGTATACCATGAGATCTAGAAAGTTGCCTCAGACAGTTCGCAGCTCTGAATCTCTATCTTAATGTTTTTAAAAGTAACGTTAAGCCATTATGTTAAACGTTTTATATCATATTTAACTAAAGATCAACTTAGAATGGATTTTAACAATTTTTAAGTGCTTTGTGATGTGAGTTTTATATGCCCTATGTGGTATTTTATTCTGGAGGCTTATTTTATTCAGACCATCTTTTATATCTGAAGCCTACATAGCTTGTAACAATTTATATTTTGTAAATATTGTGTATATGTTTTATATATATATTGTTTGCATGAATATGTTTAGAAGGCCATAAGGTGGACTAGCCTTTGGCTAATTGTGTACCCACTTTTGATATCGTATAAATAAAATAAAATAGTTCCTCATTATATAGTCAGTCCCCGGGGGGCGGGGCTTTTACCAGGGGTTTAACCAAACATTCGGCCCCCGCAAGGCGGGGCTTTTACCAGGGCTTTAAAATTTGAAAAGTTAAAACCCCCGCTATTCCCCGGACCCGGGGGGGATACAAATGACTGGTGCATAACGTTCACATGATCCGCATATGGCGTTCACATAAAACGCATTCGAAGTTCCCATGATCCGCGATTGATGTTCCCAAGATCACGCTGTATACCGTTCAATGATCCGCGTTTGACGTTCACATATTCCGCGTTTAATGTTCCCCACGATCTGTGTAAAATTTTCATTTACACCCCTGTGGCCTCAGTTCTTAGTTATTGCATTGCTTAGAAACCTGTCTTCGCCTATCCTTTTACAAGACAATCAACGATGACAATGAAATCATCGGCAAAAGTCATATTCGTAATTAATAAAATTAAAACTGAGATCCTTTAAGAGCAGTGAGCATATTAATGAGAAAAGGGATGGGACATACCGCGGTTTCGACTATTTAAGTCTCGTCAGTGACCCTTTAGATCTGGCAACGTGGAGCCAAAGAGATTTACTGAAATTTTGCAACTTCCAACAGGGTAGTCGATACAGAGACAAGTTAAATCTAAATGGGACCAAATATATTAAACATTGGTTAGAAAATGAACTTAACCGATACCAAATTTCTGATTTCTCAGAATATCCTCGCTGATCTCAAAGGACCAAAAAGAAAATATAACCTGCACTATGATGTACGAGGAGACTTTTTAGGGCCGCCACACGGCACAACACCAGCTGCAGTAATAGCAAATAAAATTAAAACTGAGATCCTTGAAGAGCAGTGAGCATATTAATGAGAAAAGGGATGGGCCATACCGCGGTTTCGACTATTTAAGTCTCGTCAGTTAAGTATGTTTGTGTTATTCCAAATTGCGGTAAATTTCATAAAACGATGAAAAAAAATTAGTAAGGTAAATTATTGCACCTACTTTCCGACCATATGTGTTGTATAATTCAGGGCTTTTAGTCTTTGTGGCAGAGTTGTTATATTAAGTGGCATACCCCAAGGTTTTGTGTACCCGATAGCTTGATCCTGGAAATACAAATAAAAATAAAGAAAATCGGTTAGCAGCTTATATATGCATATTTACATTTTTATTGCAATCGCCCTAGATGAAAGTATCTTTCTTCGCAATGAAAAAAAACAACATTTTGTCACGTGATCTAGAAGCCACGCCTATGGGCGGGGCGACGTCAAAATCCAAAATCACCCAGTGACGTTGTTTGTTTACTCTCGTTGTCGTGACGTCAGTCGCGTATCGCCATGGCGTTAGGCGCGACAATTTGACGCTTTTGCTGTTCCAAAATTACGTTAAGTCGGATTTAATGTCAAATAACATGAAAATGAGCGGTGATATGCGCATTTAAAAATCTGATACTCGATTGATAATTAAAAAAAATGTAAATACAAATATTGAAATTCAGATTTTAGCTTTCACAGAATGATGAAAAACATAAGCTGTTTTAATGTATCCGAGAAGCCCGTTAAAATCTGAATTTCAATCCTTAATTAAACAAATTTCTAACACGACGTTGCCGTTTTTCCCTAATGGAAACGCCACCGTATGCAAATAAATATTCACTGTAAACAAAATTACGCGCGTAAGGCATTCATGTCCGCCGAGAATGATTCCAATGAAAAACATTTTGAAATTAAAGCATTTATTTATCAGTCATGTTAGAATCGAAATATTTTTACTTTAATACGGTGAATCATCTTTGATTAACGCATGATGTCGTCGGCCAGATGTGATATTTAATTCACTCCGACTGTGAATTAATTAAGGATTGAAATTCAGATTTTATCTTTCACTGGATGATGAAAAACATTAGGCTGTTTTAATGTCTCGGAGACATTAAAATAGCTATCCAGTGAAAGATATCTGAATTTCAATACTTATATTTAGGGGATAACTGTATTCAAATTTTTCATTTGGGGCGGTATATCGTCGGATATACGGTCGGAAATTTTGTTTTACGGCGACGCGTCAGCGGAGCCGTAAAACATGATTTCCGACCGTATATCCGACGATATACCACCCCAAATGAAAAATTTGAATATTGTTATCCCCATTCTAATGTACTTTTTAACTATAAACATCGAAAAAATACATTGTTTTTCGCAAAACGTGAGCGTCACCAGCGACGAAAAACACGACGTTAACCAATCACAAGCGACGTTGCTAATGACGTTGGGTTTCCGACGGTATATCGCAGAATATACCGTCGCAATGTTTTGACGTTATCCAATCAGACGTCGCGTTACATTCTCAAGTGCATTAGAATTACATTTTATATTTTCAACATTTTCATGTTATTTGACATCAAATCCGACTTTTTGGAACAGCCAAAACGTCCAATTTTCGCGCCTAACGTCATGGCGATACGCGACCAACGTCACGACAACAAGTGTAAACAAACAACGTCTTTTGCTGGTTTTGACGTCGCCCCTCTAATAGGCGTGGTCTCTAGATCACGTGACTTAGTGTTTTTCATTGGGAAATGAAGAGCATGAAGAAAGATACTTTCATCTAGGGCGTTTGCAATAAAAATGTAAACATCACATTATATTTAGATTTTTATTGCAATCGCCCTAGATGAAAGTATCTTTCTTTATGTTCTTCATTTCCCAATGAAAAACATTAAGTCATGTGATCTAGAAGCCACGCCTATGGGCGGGGCGACGTCAAAACCAGCCAGAGACGTTGTTTGTTTACTCTTGTTGGCGTGACGTTGGTCGCGTATCGTCATGACGTTAGGCGCGAAAAATGGACGTTTTGGCTGTTCCAAAATTACGTTAAATCGGATTTAATGTCAAATAACATGAAAATTAGCGGTGATATGCGCAATTAAAAATCAGGTTCTTGATTGATAATATCAAATGTAAATATAAGTATTGAAGTTCAGATTTTAGCTTTCACTGGATGATGAAAAACATTAGCTGTTTTAATGTCTCCGAAAAGCCCTTCGGGCTTCCCATACATTAAAACAGCCTAATGTTTTTCGCTAAAATCTGAATTTCAATCCTTAAATAAAGATTATTTCTTAAGTAAGGAAACGCCTAAAATAATTTTACATGATTTTCTAGTGAAGAAATATTTTATTATTATTATTATTATTATTATTATTATTATTATTTAAGAAATAATTTCACTTTACGGTGAAATATCGTATGGCATGGATAATATTCCGACATAAAATAGTGAATTACCTGTAGTTCGGTACGGTTTGGATAATATCCCGACATAAAACAGTGAATTACCTGTAGTCCGGTAAAGTATGGATAATATCCCAACATAAAACACTGAATTACCTGTAGTCCGGTATGGTATGTATAATATCCCGATGTATAAAAAGTGAGTCACCTGTAGTCTACCTATCTATCCATCTTCTGATACCGAGTCGATCAATTTCTGATCATCACCTCAGGTGTGGGATGGGTGGCTAAATTTAGAATTTAGTCAAGGGAAAAAACATTTGGGGTGGGCCATTAAAACTATTTACAAGATATAGATAGAGGCATACTAAAACGCATGCCTCTGAGCCTATGATTAAATAGAAGCCTTAAATTCCTCAATGGTCTTAGATGAGACCACTGAAGAAGGGAGACTTTTTCAAACCGGAATTGTTCTGGGAAAAATGAATTTTCCAGGGCATCACTATAGGCAAATTGTCTTGTATACTGTGATTTATGCGATGCCCGAGTTCGCCTTAGGTTGGGTGCCGGGGTCAGGTATTCGTCTTTCTCAAGAGACACTGTACCGGAGTGTATCTTGTAGAAGAACGTTAAGGAGGACCGCACTCTGCGGGACTCCAGGGATGGCCACTCAAGCTCGTCAAGCATATCACCGACGCTACTGGAGTTCCTCCTTCTCCTGCAGGTCCACCTTGCTGCAGTCCTCTGCACTTCTCCACCTTAACAGTCTGAGTTTCATTATAGGGATACCAAATAGGAGCTGCATACTCAAGTTGAGGACGAACCAATGTTTTGTATGCAAATTCTTTAGTATGCCTAGGTGTCAATGCCCAATTGCGCCGAAGAAAGCCCAAAGTCTTAGTTGCCTTGCATGTAATTTCCGAAATATGTTGACCCCAATCAAGGTGATCTGTGATAGTTAAACCTAGGTATTTAGCGGAGTGAACCTGTTCTAATGTTTGCTGATGCAGTGTGTAGCTGAACTGTATATGATTGCTTGGGTGTAGCCGAGTCACCCTCATTGAATGACATTTGTTAACATTACATTTCATTTGCCAATCCATTTCCCATTTGGCCAAGCTATTCAGGTCATCTTGCAAAATCTGACAATCCAATGGAGACTTGATATCCCTGTACAAAACACGATCATCAGCAAATAGCCGCACAGATGACTTGATATTATCCGGAAGATCATTAATGAAAATAAGAAATAGGACCGGTCCCAAGACCGATCCTTGCGGGACACCAGATAGAACCGGGACTGGATCTGAGGCTCAGCCATCTAATACCACTTTTTGAGAGCGCTCAGAGAGCCACGAGTCGATCGACTTATGTGTAGATCCTCTAATCCCGTTAAAGTCAAGTTTGTATAATAACCTTTATGTGGGACCTTGTCAAAGGCCTTAGCGATATCCATGACAATCACGTCTGTTTGCTTATGCCCGCTGTTCACAGCTCGATCCACATTACTAACTAAGTCATGATAAAACTGAACTAACTGGGTTTCGCAAGACCTTTGACTTCGGAACCCATGTTGACAATCAGCAAGGATGCTTTCAAGGGCCAGGTGCTTGTTTATATTGCTGACTATTATATGCTCTAGAGTTTTGCAACAGATGCAAGTAAGCGACACCGGTCGACAGTTAGCTGCATCATATTTCTCACCTTTCTTAAATACCGGGGCTACATTTGCCTGTCGCCAATCATCTGAAACAGCACCCTGAACAAGCGACTCATTGTAGATATCGGCCGGGATAGGAGCAATTTCAGAACTACATTATTTCAACACCCTAGCACTCAAGCCATCCCAATGCGGATCCAGAGGGGGGGGGGGGGACCGGGGGTCCGGACCCTCCCCCCCCCCCCACTGGAATTTGAAAATTTTACCTAAATAAAAGGTAATTTCGGGATTTTGGGGGGGGGGTTGGACCCCCCTCGTCTGTGACCAAAAATTATCATTTTCGTTGGACCCCCTCTCATGAAAATTTCTGGATACGCGCATGCATCTGGCACAGGCGACTTATGTATATTCAAATCATTCAACAGTTTAGTGACCCCTTTGGGGTCAACTGTAATTTCACCCATGGCGGTGAAGGGACTTGTGCCTTTGGGGGGGATTTCATCATTTGTTTCGCGAGTGAATGCTGACTGAAGCTACCTATTACAAATGCAATCCGGTATGGTATGGATAATATCCCGACATAACACAGTGAATTACGTGTAGTCCGGTAATTTAAAAGTATGGATAATATTCCAAAATAAAACACTGAATTACCTGCAGTCCGGTATGGTATGGATAATATCCCGATATAAAACAGTGAGTTACCTGTAGTCCGGTATGCTATTGATAATATCCCGACATAAAACAGTGAATAACCTGTAGTCCGATTTGGCATGGATAATATCCCGACATAAAACAGTGAATTACCTGTAGTCCGGTTTGGTATGGATAATACCCCGACATAGAACAGTGAGTCACCAATAGTCTGGTATGGTATTGATAATATCCCGACATAAAACAGTAAACTGCCTATAGTCCGATATGGTATGGCTAATATTCCGACATAAAACAGTGAATTACCTGCAGTCCGGCATGAATACTATCTCGACATAAAACAATGAGTTACCTGTAATCTGGTATGGTATGGATAATATCCTGTAGTCCGGTATGGTGTGAATAATACCATGACATAAAACAATGAGTTACCTGTAGTCCGGTACAATATGAATAATATCCCGACATAAAAACAGTGAGTTACCTGTAGTCCGGTATGGTATGGATAATATCCCGACTGTAGTCCGGTAATGTATGGATAATATCCCGACATGAAACAGTGAATTGCCTGTAGTCCGGTATGATATGAGTAATATCCCGACATACAACAGTGAGTTACGTGTAGTCCGGTATAGAATGAATATAATATCCCGACATAAAGGAGTGAATTGCCTGTAGTCCGGTACAATATGGATAATATCCCGACATAAAACAGTGAGTTACTTGTAAACCGGTATGGTATGGATAATATCCCGACATAAAACAGTGAGTTACCTGTAGTCCGGTATGGTATGGATAATATTCCGATATAAAACAGTGAGTTACCTGTAGTCCGGTATGGTATGGATAATATCCCGACATGAAACAGTGAATTGCCTGTAGTCCGGTATGATATGAGTAATATCCCGACATACAACAGTGAGTTACGTGTAGTCCGGTATAGAATGAATATAATATCCCGACATAAAGGAGTGAATGGCCTGTAGTCCGGTACAATATGGATAATATCCCGACATAAAACAATGAGTTACCTGTAGTCTGGTATGGTATGTATAATACCCCGATATAAAACAGTAATCTGTATAGATAATATCCCGACTGTATTCCGGTAAAGTATGGATAATATTCCGATATAAAACAGTGAGTTACCTGTAGTCCGGTATGGTATGGATAATATCCCGACATAAAACAATTCCTCGATCTGGAACATATAAAAGATATTTCAAGCATAGTGGCAAAAACCAAAACATGGTAATCTTTTTTTATTCTTGTAAGGATCCGTTTTGGTTACCTACCGTGGTTTTAAAAAATGAAAAATTTCGGTTGACACATTTTAATCTTTTTTAATATTTTTGTCTAAAACATTGATTGTGGGTACACGTTAGTACAGCCTCGGCGAGTACCCACAATCTATGTTTTGGAACAAATATAAGAAAAAAATGCTTAACTCTGTAAACCCCGTTTACCCGTGGGGTATAAGGGGGTTAACATTACACGATATGTTTTCCTGATGGGGTAAAATTTTGATTGGTAAGAGTTTCCATAAATTTAAGAATTTCTATGAATGCATAGAAAAAAGTAGAAATCAAAGAGATACATGTAATCTGTCTGCGAAACTTCACTGAACGAAAACCGCATACCGGAACCGTGTCCACATTTGTGTCCAGGGTCTACGCGACGGAACTTTGCTTTTCCGGCGTTGTTGCATAAAGGTCATTAAATGAGTGAAGTTTTCTAAAAAAAAAAAAAAAAAAAAAAATTTCAGACCCCATGGCTAGATTCCGCGGTAAGGACTTTTAAGAATCTTCGACATTGGACTTTCTACGAAAACTTTCCAATGCAAATCTTTTTTTTTAAAAGGTAAAAATTGAAAAACTCTATCTGGTCTTGTATTACTCTCTCAGGCCAAAATTTAAAAACTTTGATATTTCATTCTATCTGGTCTTGTAGTACTCTCTCAGGCCATTGGCATTGTCATTATATATATCCTGTGATGCGTTACTTACGGGGTACAAAGTCGTTGGACATACGACGAGTCTAAGATGACCCCGTCTCGTGCTAGACTGTCCAGGTTAGGCGTGTACATGTCCGGATTGTGCCATCCAACGTCATTCCAACCTGAAAATGATTACGTCGAATATGTAGTTTAACAAAGTAGCTAGAAACTAGACCTTCCAGGTTAGGCGTGTACATGTCCGGATTGTGCCATCCAACGTCATTCCAACCTGAAAATGATTACGTCGAATATGTAGTTTAACAAACTAGCTAGAAACTAGACCTTCCAGGTTAGGCGTGTACATGTCCGGATTGTGCCATCCTGCGTCACTCCAACCTGAAAATGATTACGTTGAATATGTAGTTTAACAAACTAGCTAGAAACTAAACCTTCCAGGTTAGGCGTGTACATGTCCGGATTGTGCCATCCTGCGTCATTCCAACCTGAAAATGTTTACGTCGAATATGTAGTTTAACAAACTAACTGAGAGCTAGACTTTCCACGTTAGGCGTGTACATGTCCGGATTGTGCCATTCTGCGTCATTCCAACCTGAAAATGATTACGTCGAATATGTTGTTTAACAAACTAGCTAGAAACTAGACTTTCCAGGTTAGGCGTGTACATGTCTGGATTGTGCCATCCTACGCCATTCCAACCTGAAAATGTTTACGTCGAATATGTAGTTTAACAAACTAACTGAGAGCTAGACTTTCCAGGTTAGGCATGTACATGTCCGGATTGTGCCATCCTGCGTCATTCCAACCTGAAAATGATTACGTCGAATATGTAGTTTAACAAACTAACTGAGAGCTAGACTTTCCAGGTTAGGCGTGTACATGTCCGGATTGTGCCATCCTGCGTCATTCCAACCTGAAAATGGTTACGTCGAATATGTAGTTTAACAAACTAACTGAGAGCTAGACTTTCCAGGTTAGGCGTGTACATGTCCGGATTGTGCCATTCTGCGTCATTCCAACCTGAAAATGATTACGTCGAATATGTAGTTTAACAAACTAACTGAGAGCTAGACTTTCCAGGTTAGGCATGTACATGTCCGGATTGTGCCATCCTGCGTCATTCCAACCTGAAAATGATTACGTCGAATATGTAGTTTAACAAACTAACTGAGAGCTAGACTTTCCAGGTTAGGCATGTACATGTCCGGATTGTGCCATCCTGCGTCATTCCAACCTGAAAATGATTACGTCGAATATGTAGTTTAACAAACTAACTGAGAGCTAGACTTTCCAGGTTAGGCATGTACATGTCCGGATTGTGCCATCCTGCGTCATTCCAACCTAAAAATGATTACGTCGAATATGTAGTCTAACAAACTAACTGAGAGCTAGACTTTCCAGATTAGGCGTGTACATGTCCGGATTGTGCCTACTAATCAGCTTATGGCATGACCTTTCGATGGGGCTCCAAACGAGTAAAAACGAGTGAAAATGAAGGGGGGAAAAGCCGAATAGCGAATACAAAGGCCTGTGATCAGCGCCTTTGTTTTCGCTATAGGGATAATACAATAATCTACTAGAATTTGTTTTCTATGTGAAAACTGATGTCTCCCCCCCCCCTTTCTACGTGCATGTCCAAAATATGCAAGCAAGAGTTATAGTTCTTGTGCATCACATATCCTGCCATTCTGTTTTGTAAGTGTACTAAGTTTCATTGAAATATCTCTTACGGTTTTCAAGTTATAGAGCGGGCACGAAATTGTATGGAAAATAATCAAAGGGAAATAACTCCAAAGATATGAAAGCAAGAGTAATGATTCTTGTGCATGACACATCGTCTCCTCCTGCTTTATAAGTGTACCATGTTTCATTGA
Source organism: Rugalucina vietnamica (assembly GCA_964017185.1). Taxonomy (NCBI): domain Eukaryota; kingdom Metazoa; phylum Mollusca; class Bivalvia; order Lucinida; family Lucinidae; genus Rugalucina; species Rugalucina vietnamica. The sequence goes on along the minus strand of OZ024877.1, from coordinate 1,211,900 downwards.
AAAATCTCTAATGGTTTTTGAGTTATAGAGCAGACACAAAATTGTATGAAAAATAATCAAAGTGAAATTACTCCAAAGATATGCAAGCAAGAGTTATGGTTCTTTAGCATGACACATCATCTTATCGTGCTTTATAAGTGAGCCAAGTTTCATTGAAATATTGCTTATGGTTTTCAAGTTATAGAGTGGACATGAAATTGTATGGAAAAATAATCAAGGGAAATAACTCCAAAGATATGAAAGCAAGAGTTATAATTCTTGTGCATGACACATTGTCTCATCGTGCTTTATAAGTGTACCAAGTTTCACTGAAATTTCTCTTACGGTTTTCAAGTTATAGAGTGGGCACGAAATTGTATGGAAAATAATCAAAGGGAAATTACTCCAAGGTATGCAAGCAAGAGTTATGGTTCTTTAACACGACACATCATCTCATCGTGCTTTATAAAGGTACCAAGTTTCATTGAAATATCTCTTACGGTTTTCGAGTTATAGAGCGGACACGAAAGTGAATGGAAAATAATCAAAAGTAAATAACTCATAAAATACTCAAGCCAGAGTTATGGTTCTTGTGCATGACACATTGTCTGATCATGCTTAATAAGTGTATCAAGATTTATTGAAAAATCTTAAACGGTTTTCAAGTTATAGACCGGACACGAAATTATATGGAAAATAATCAAAGGGAAATAACTCCAAAAATACTCAAGCTAGAGTTATGGTTCTTGTGCATGACACATCCTCTGATCATGCTTAATAAGTGTACCAAGTTTTATTGAAAAATCTTAAACGTTTTTCAAGTTATAGACCGGACACGAAATTATATTGAAAATAATCAAAGGGGAATAACTCCAAAAATACTCAAGCCAGAGTTGTGGTTCTTGTGCACGACACATCGTCTTGTCGTGGTTTACAAGTGTACCAAGTTTCATTGAAAAATCTTTAACGGTTTTCAAGTTATAGAGCGGACACGATTTGTGACGGACAGACGGACGGACGGACGCACGGACAGACGGACGGACAGACGGACGGACAGACAGACGCACAGGGAAAAACAATATGTCTCCCGACCCTGTCGGGGGAGACATAAAAATTGCAAGCTTCTAGCCCTATTCTGAGACTGCATACCTTGGTTTTTGTCGGATCTGTTCGGAAACCACATTGTTAGTTTTCACATGAAGCAGCTCATTTGCAAATCTCGTCATCTTGCTCTTCAAGTGTTTAACCGCGTCATGAGAAAAACGGTCTTCGGGGTTTCCGATCAGATCCATCACAAACCGGCCTGTACAGTCACAGAAGCATGCCAGAACTATGAAATTTCGGATCTAAGAAGAAAAGGGATTGCACTTTCTCACCCACCAGACAAGCATATCCCTTTGTGTGCCTGTCTGGGATATTTCTGTCTCAGTACTAGTACAATTTTAGCTGTCTCAAAATGTCAATCATTTCTGTATTTATCTAATTGAAATGTACACCTCATGCTTACTTCCATATAAGGAAGTGATGAGCTAGGTGTCAACTGTCAGAGACAAAAATAGCCTAGCAGGTGTTAATTTCAGGAAGATATCAAGAGTAATTGTAGTCTGCTGCTCTCATAAAAATCTAAAAATCTAATTTTGCTGGGAATTTTGTGAATAAAACAAAATGATGATTTAATATTTTTGTAAGGTGAGTGCAAATACAAAATTATTTTTATTTGTTTCAGTGGCTAATTTGCATATTGTTTTATGTTCAAACAAAATGGCTGCCTGAACAGAACTTGAAGCCTATTCAGAGTCAAAATGTATTAAAAGGTGGGTGAGAAAAATAATCAATGATGGTGTTGAAGCCTCAAAAAGGAAATCTCAGGCCCGTTTTCAGATTATTCGAGTCTCATCCTCGGCAGAGCCTCGGAT
>OZ024877.1:1190005-1205005 GCA_964017185.1 Rugalucina vietnamica | reverse complement strand
ATTTTGACATTCGAACTGGGACCGAATTTCGTATTTTGACATTGAAAATCCTATTTTGACATTCGAACTGGGACCGAATTTCGTATTTTGACATTCAAATTCCTATTTTGACATTCGAACTGGGACCGAATTTCGTATTTTGACATTCAAAATCCTATTTTGACATTCGAACTGGGACCGAATTTCGTATTTTGACATTCAAAATCCTATTTTGACATTCGAACTGGGACCGAATTTCGTATTTTGACATTCAAAATCCTATTTTGACATTCGAACTGGGACCGAATTTCGTATTTTGACATTCAAAATCCTATTTTGACATTCGAACTTGGACCGAATTTCGTATTTTGACATTCAAAATCCTATTTTGACATTCGAACTTGGACCGAATTTCGTATTTTGACATTCAAAATCCTATTTTGACATTCGAACTTGGACCGAATTTCGTATTTTGACATTCAAAATCCTATTTTGACATTCGAACTTGGACCGAATTTCTTATTTTGACATTCAAAATCCTATTTTGACATTCGAACTGGGACCGAATTTCTTATTTTGACATTCAAAATCCTATTTTGACATTCGAAATGGGACCGAATTTCTTATTTTGACATTCAAAATCCTATTTTGACATTCGAAATGGGACCGAATTTCGTATTTTGACATTCAAAATCCTATTTTGACATTCGAACTGGGACCGAATTTCGTATTTTGACATTCAAAATCCTATTTTGACATTCGAAGTGGGACCGAATTTCGTATTTTGACATTCAAAATCCTATTTTGACATTCGAAATGGGACCGAATTTCTTATTTTGACATTCAAAATCCTATTTTGACATTCGAACTGGGACCGAATTTCGTATTTTGACATTCAAAATCCTATTTTGACATTCGAAATGGGACCGAATTTCGTATTTTGACATTCAAAATCCTATTTTGACATTCGAAATGGGACCGAATTTCGTATTTTGACATTCAAAATCCTATTTTGACATTCGAACTGGGACCGACTTTCGTATTTTGACATTCAAAATCCTATTTTGACATTCGAACTGGGACCGAATTTCGTATTTTGACATTCAAAATCCTATTTTGACATTCGAACTTGGACCGAATTTCTTATTTTGACATTCGAACTTGGACCGAATTTCTTATTTTGACATTCAAAATCCTATTCTGACATTCGAACTTGGACCGAATTTCGTATTTTGACATTCAAAATCCTATTTTGACATTCGAAATGGGACCGAATTTCGTATTTTGACATTCAAAATCCTATTTTGACATTCGAAATGGGACCGAATTTCGTATTTTGACATTCAAAATACTATTTTGACATTCGAACTTGGACCGAATTTCGTATTTTGACATTCAAAATCCTATTTTGACATTCGAACTGGGACCGAATTTCGTATTTTGACATTCAAAATCCTATTTTGACATTCGAACTGGGACCGAATTTCTTATTTTGACATTCAAAATCCTATTTTGACATTCGAATTGGGACCGAATTTCGTATTTTGACATTCAAAATCCTATTTTGACATTCGAACTGGGACCGAATTTCGTATTTTGACATTTAAAATCCTATTTTGACATTCGAACTGGGACCGAATTTCGTATTTTGACATTCAAAATCCTATTTTGACATTCGAACTGGGACCGAATTTCGTATTTTGACATTGAAAATCCTATTTTGACATTCGAACTAGGACCGAATTTCGTATTTTGACATTCAAAATCCTATTTCGACATTCGAACTGGGACCGAATTTCGTATTTTGACATTCAAAATCCTATTTTGACATTCGAAATGGGACCGAATTTCGTATTTTGACATTCAAAATCCTATTTTGACATTCGAACTGGGACCGAATTTCAAAATCCTATTTTGACATTCGAAATGGGACCGAATTTCGTATTTTGACATTCAAAATCCTATTTTGACATTCGAAATGGGACCAAATTTCGTATTTTGACATTCAAAATCCTATTTTGACATTCGAAATGGGACCGAATTTCGTATTTTGACATTCAAAATCCTATTTTGACATTCGAAAAGGGACCGAATTTCGTATTTTGACATTCAAAATCCTATTTTGACATTCGAACTGGGACCGAATTTCGTATTTTGACATTCAAAATCCTATTTTGACATTCGAACTGGGACCGAATTTCGTATTTTGACATTCAAAATCCTATTTTGACATTCGAACTGGGACCGAATTTCGTATTTTGACATTCAAAATCCTATTTTGACATTCGAAATGGGACCGAATTTCGTATTTTGACATTCAAAATCCTATTTTGACATTCGAAATGGGACCGAATTTCGTATTTTGACATTCAAAATCCTATTTTGACATTCGAAATGGGACCGAATTTCGTATTTTGACATTCAAAATCCTATTTTGACATTCGAACTGGGACCGAATTTCGTATTTTGACATTCAAAATCCTATTTTGACATTCGAACTGGGACCGAATTTCGTATTTTGACATTCAAAATCCTATTTTGACATTCGAACTGGGACCGAATTTCGTATTTTGACATTCAAAATCCTATTTTGACATTCGAACTGGGACCGAATTTCGTATTTTGACATTCAAAATCCTATTTTGACATTCGAAGTGGGACCGAATTTCGTATTTTGACATTCAAAATCCTATTTTGACATTCAAAATGGGACCGAATTTCTTATTTTGACATTCAAAATCCTATTTTGACATTCGAAGTGGGACCGAATTTCGTATTTTGACATTCAAAATCCTATTTTGACATTCGAAATGGGACCGAATTTCGTATTTTGACATTCAAAATCCTAGTTTGACATTCGAAATGGGACCGAATTTCGTATTTTGACATTCAAAATCCTATTTTGACATTCGAACTGGGACCGAATTTCGTAGTTTGACATTCAAAATCCTATTTTGACATTCGAACTGGGACCGAATTTCGTATTTTGACATTCAAAATCCTATTTTGACATTCGAAATGGGACCGAATTTCGTATTTTGACATTCAAAATCCTATTTTGACATTCGAACTGGGACCGAATTTCGTATTTTGACATTCAAAATCCTATTTTGACATTCGAACTGGGACCGAATTTCGTATTTTGACATTCAAAATCCTATTTTGACATTCGAACTGGGACCGAATTTCGTATTTTGACATTCAAATTCCTATTTTGACATTCGAACTGGGACCGAATTTCGTATTTTGACATTCAAAATCCTATTTTGACATTCGAACTGGGACCGAATTTCGTATTTTGACATTCAAAATCGTATTTTGACATTCGAACTGGGACCGAATTTCGTATTTTGACATTCAAAATCCTATTTTGACATTCGAACTGGGACCGAATTTCGTATTTTGACATTCAAAATCCTATTTTGACATTCGAACTGGGACCGAATTTCGTATTTTGACATTCAAAATCCTATTTTGACATTCGAACTGGGACCGAATTTCGTATTTTGACATTCAAAATCCTATTTTGACATTCGAAATGGGACCGAATTTCGTATTTTGACATTCAAAATCCTATTTTGACATTCGAACTGGGACCGAATTTCGTATTTTGACATTCAAAATCCTATTTTGACATTCGAACTTGGACCGAATTTCTTATTTTGACATTCGAACTGGGACCGAATTTCGTATTTTGACATTCAAAATCCTATTTTGACATTCGAACTGGGACCGAATTTCGTATTTTGACATTCAAAATCCTATTTTGACATTCGAACTGGGACCGAATTTCGTATTTTGACATTCAAAATCCTATTTTGACATTCGAACTGGGACCGAATTTCTTATTTTGACATTCAAAATCCTATTTTGACATTCGAACTGGGACCGAATTTCGTATTTTGACATTCAAAATCCTATTTTGACATTCGAAGTGGGACCGAATTTCGTATTTTGACATTCAAAATCCTATTTTGACATTCGAACTGGGACCGAATTTCGTATTTTGACATTCAAAATCCTATTTTGACATTCGAACTGGGACCGAATTTCGTATTTTGACATTCAAAATCCTATTTTGACATTCGAACTAGGACCGAATTTCGTATTTTGACATTCAAAATCCTATTTCGACATTCGAACTGGGACCGAATTTCGTATTTTGACATTCAAAATCCTATTTTGACATTCGAAATGGGACCGAATTTCGTATTTTGACATTCAAAATCCTATTTTGACATTCGAACTGGGACCGAATTTCGTATTTTGACATTCAAAATCCTATTTTGACATTCGAAATGGGACCGAATTTCGTATTTTGACATTCAAAATCCTATTTTGACATTCGAACTAGGACCGAATTTCGTATTTTGACATTCAAAATCCTATTTTGACATTCGAAATGGGACCGAATTTCGTATTTTGACATTCAAAATCCTATTTTGACATTCGAACTGGGACCGAATTTCGTATTTTGACATTCAAAATCCTATTTTGACATTCGAAATGGGACCGAATTTCGTATTTTGACATTCAAAATCCTATTTTGACATTCGAACTGGGACCGAATTTCGTATTTTGACATTCAAATTCCTATTTTGACATTCGAAATGGGACCGAATTTCGTATTTTGACATTCAAAATCCTATTTTGACATTCGAAATGGGACCGAATTTCTTATTTTGACATTCAAAATCCTATTTTGACATTCGAACTGGGACCGAATTTCGTATTTTGACATTCAAAATCCTATTTTGACATTCGAACTGGGACCGAATTTCGTATTTTGACATTCAAAATCCTATTTTGACATTCGAACTAGGACCGAATTTCGTATTTTGACATTCAAAATCCTATTCCGACATTCGAACTGGGACCGAATTTCGTATTTTGACATTCAAAATCCTATTTTGACATTCGAAATGGGACCGAATTTCGTATTTTGACATTCAAAATCCTATTTTGACATTCGAACTGGGACCGAATTTCGTATTTTGACATTCAAAATCCTATTTTGACATTTGAAATGGGACCGAATTTCGTATTTTGACATTCAAAATCCTATTTTGACATTCGAACTAGGACCGAATTTCGTATTTTGACATTCAAAATCCTATTTTGACATTCGAAATGGGACCGAATTTCGTATTTTGACATTCAAAATCCTATTTTGACATTCGAACTGGGACCGAATTTCGTATTTTGACATTCAAAATCCTATTTTGACATTCGAAATGGGACCGAATTTCGTATTTTGACATTCAAAATCCTATTTTGACATTCGAACTGGGACCGAATTTCGTATTTTGACATTCAAATTCCTATTTTGACATTCGAAATGGGACCGAATTTCGTATTTTGACATTCAAAATCCTATTTTGACATTCGAACTGGGACCGAATTTCTTATTTTGACATTCAAAATCCTATTTTGACATTCGAACTGGGACCGAATTTCGTATTTTGACATTCAAAATCCTATTTTGACATTCGAAGTGGGACCGAATTTCGTATTTTGACATTCAAAATCCTATTTTGACATTCGAACTGGGACCGAATTTCGTATTTTGACATTCAAAATCCTATTTTGACATTCGAACTGGGACCGAATTTCGTATTTTGACATTCAAAATCCTATTTTGACATTCGAACTAGGACCGAATTTCGTATTTTGACATTCAAAATCCTATTTCGACATTCGAACTGGGACCGAATTTCGTATTTTGACATTCAAAATCCTATTTTGACATTCGAAATGGGACCGAATTTCGTATTTTGACATTCAAAATCCTATTTTGACATTCGAACTGGGACTGAATTTCGTATTTTGACATTCAAAATCCTATTTTGACATTCGAAATGGGACCGAATTTCGTATTTTGACATTCAAAATCCTATTTTGACATTCGAACTAGGACCGAATTTCGTATTTTGACATTCAAAATCCTATTTTGACATTCGAAATGGGACCGAATTTCGTATTTTGACATTCAAAATCCTATTTTGACATTCGAACTGGGACCGAATTTCGTATTTTGACATTCAAAATCCTATTTTGACATTCGAACTGGGACCGAATTTCGTATTTTGACATTCAAAATCCTATTTTGACATTCGAACTGGGACCGAATTTCGTATTTTGACATTCAAAATCCTATTTTGACATTCGAACTTGGACCGAATTTCGTATTTTGACATTCAAAATCCTATTTTGACATTCGAACTTGGACCGAATTTCGTATTTTGACATTCAAAATCCTATTTTGACATTCGAACTTGGACCGAATTTCGTATTTTGACATTCAAAATCCTATTTTGACATTCGAACTTGGACCGAATTTCTTATTTTGACATTCAAAATCCTATTTTGACATTCGAACTGGGACCGAATTTCTTATTTTGACATTCAAAATCCTATTTTGACATTCGAAATGGGACCGAATTTCTTATTTTGACATTCAAAATCCTATTTTGACATTCGAAATGGGACCGAATTTCGTATTTTGACATTCAAAATCCTATTTTGACATTCGAAATGGGACCGAATTTCGTATTTTGACATTCAAAATCCTATTTTGACATTCGAACTTGGACCGAATTTCGTATTTTGACATTCAAAATCCTATTTTGACATTCGAAATGGGACCGAATGTCGTATTTTGACATTCAAAATCCTATTTTGACATTCGAAATGGGACCGAATTTCGTATTTTGACATTCAAAATCCTATTTTGACATTCGAACTGGGACCGAATTTCGTATTTTGACATTCAAAATCCTATTTTGACATTCGAAATGGGACCGAATTTCGTATTTTGACATTCAAAATCCTATTTTGACATTCGAACTTGGACCGAATTTCTTATTTTGACATTCAAAATCCTATTTTGACATTCGAAATGGGACCGAATTTCTTATTTTGACATTCAAAATCCTATTTTGACATTCGAAATGGGACCGAATTTCGTATTTTGACATTCAAAATCCTATTTTGACATTCGAACTGGGACCGAATTTCGTATTTTGACATTCAAAATCCTATTTTGACATTCGAAATGGGACCGAATTTCGTATTTTGACATTCAAAATCCTATTTTGACATTCGAAATGGGACCGAATTTCTTATTTTGACATTCAAAATCCTATTTTGACATTCGAACTGGGACCGAATTTCGTATTTTGACATTCAAAATCCTATTTTGACATTCGAAATGGGACCGAATTTCGTATTTTGACATTCAAAATCCTATTTTGACATTCGAAATGGGACCGAATTTCGTATTTTGACATTCAAAATCCTATTTTGACATTCGAAATGGGACCGAATTTCGTATTTTGACATTCAAAATCCTATTTTGACATTCGAACTGGGACCGACTTTCGTATTTTGACATTCAAAATCCTATTTTGACATTCGAACTGGGACCGAATTTCGTATTTTGACATTCAAAATCCTATTTTGACTTTCGAACTTGGACCGAATTTCTTATTTTGACATTCGAACTTGGACCGAATTTCTTATTTTGACATTCAAAATCCTATTTTGACATTCGAACTTGGACCGTATTTCGTATTTTGACATTCAAAATCCTATTTTGACATTCGAAATGGGACCGAATTTCGTATTTTGACATTCAAAATCCTATTTTGACATTCGAAATGGGACCGAATTTCGTATTTTGACATTCAAAATCCTATTTTGACATTCGAACTGGGACCGAATTTCGTATTTTGACATTCAAAATCCTATTTTGACATTCGAAATGGGACCGAATTTCGTATTTTGACATTCAAAATCCTATTTTGACATTCGAAATGGGACCGAATTTCTTATTTTGACATTCAAAATCCTATTTTGACATTCGAACTGGGACCGAATTTCGTATTTTGACATTCAAAATCCTATTTTGACATTCGAAATGGGACCGAATTTCGTATTTTGACATTCAAAATCCTATTTTGACATTCGAAATGGGACCGAATTTCGTATTTTGACATTCAAAATCCTATTTTGACATTCGAAATGGGACCGAATTTCGTATTTTGACATTCAAAATCCTATTTTGACATTCGAACTGGGACCGACTTTCGTATTTTGACATTCAAAATCCTATTTTGACATTCGAACTGGGACCGAATTTCGTATTTTGACATTCAAAATCCTATTTTGACATTCGAACTTGGACCGAATTTCTTATTTTGACATTCGAACTTGGACCGAATTTCTTATTTTGACATTCAAAATCCTATTTTGACATTCGAACTTGGACCGAATTTCTTATTTTGACATTCAAAATCCTATTTTCACATTCGAACTTGGACCGAATTTCGTATTTTGACATTCAAAATCCTATTCTGACATTCGAACTTGGACCGAATTTCGTATTTTGACATTCAAAATCCTATTTTGACATTCGAACTTGGACCGAATTTCGTATTTTGACATTCAAAATCCTATTTTGACATTCGAACTGGGACCGAATTTCTTATTTTGACATTCAAAATCCTATTTTGACATTCGAAATGGGACCGAATTTCGTATTTTGACATTCAAAATCCTATTTTGACATTCGAAATGGGACCGAATTTCGTATTTTGACATTCAAAATCCTATTTTGACATTCGAACTGGGACCGAATTTCGTATTTTGACATTCAAAATCCTATTTTGACATTCGAACTGAGACCGAATTTCGTATTCTGACATTCAAAATCCTATTTTGACATTCAAACTTGGACCGAATTTCGTATTTTGACATTCAGAATCCTATTTTGACATTCGAAATGGGACCGAATTTCGTATTTTGACATTCAAAATCCTATTTTGACATTCGAACTGGGACCGAATTTCGTATTTTGACATTCAAAATCCTATTTTGACATTCGAACTGGGACCGAATTTCGTATTTTGACATTCAAAATCCTATTTTGACATTCGAAATGGGACCGAATTTCGTATTTTGACATTCAAAATCCTATTTTGACATTCGAACTGGGACCGAATTTCGTATTTTGACATTCAAAATCCTATTTTGACATTCGAACTTGGACCGAATTTCGTATTTTGACATTCAAAATCCTATTTTGACATTCGAACTTGGACCGAATTTCGTATTTTGACATTCAAAATCCTATTTTGACATTCGAACTTGGACCGAATTTCTTATTTTGACATTCAAAATCCTATTTTCACATTCGAACTTGGACCGAATTTCGTATTTTGACATTCAAAATCCTATTCTGACATTCGAACTTGGACCGAATTTCGTATTTTGACATTCAAAATCCTATTTTGACATTCGAACTTGGACCGAATTTCGTATTTTGACATTCAAAATCCTATTTTGACATTCGAACTGGGACCGAATTTCTTATTTTGACATTCAAAATCCTATTTTGACATTCGAAATGGGACCGAATTTCGTATTTTGACATTCAAAATCCTATTTTGACATTCGAAATGGGACCGAATTTCGTATTTTGACATTCAAAATCCTATTTTGACATTCGAACTGGGACCGAATTTCGTATTTTGACATTCAAAATCCTATTTTGACATTCGAACTGAGACCGAATTTCGTATTCTGACATTCAAAATCCTATTTTGACATTCAAACTTGGACCGAATTTCGTATTTTGACATTCAGAATCCTATTTTGACATTCGAAATGGGACCGAATTTCGTATTTTGACATTCAAAATCCTATTTTGACATTCGAACTGGGACCGAATTTCGTATTTTGACATTCAAAATCCTATTTTGACATTCGAACTGGGACCGAATTTCGTATTTTGACATTCAAAATCCTATTTTGACATTCGAAATGGGACCGAATTTCGTATTTTGACATTCAAAATCCTATTTTGACATTCGAAATGGGACCGAATTTCGTATTTTGACATTCAAAATCCTATTTTGACATTCGAAATGGGACCGAATTTCGTATTTTGACATTCAAAATCCTATTTTGACATTTGAACTGGGACCTAATTTCGTATTTTGACATTCAAAATCCTATTTTGACATTCGAACTGGGACCGAATTTCGTATTTTGACATTCAAAATCCTATTTTGACATTCGAAATGGGACCGAATTTCGTATTTTGACATTCAAAATCCTATTTTGACATTCGAACTGGGACCGAATTTCGTATTTCGACATTCAAAATCCTATTTTGACATTCGAACTTGGACCGAATTTCGTATTTTGACATTCAAAATCCTATTTTGACATTCGAAATGGGACCGAATTTCGTATTTTGACATTCAAAATCCTATTTTGACATTCGAACTGGGACCGAATTTCGTATTTTGACATTCAACATCCTATTTTGACATTCGAACTTGGACCGAATTTCGTATTTTGACATTCAAAATCCTATTTTGACATTCGAAATGGGACCGAATTTCGTATTTTGACATTCAAAATCCTATTTTGACATTCGAAATGGGACCGAATTTCTTATTTTGACATTCAAAATCCTATTTTGACATTCGAACTGGGACCGAATTTCGTATTTTGACATTCAAAATCCTATTTTGACATTCGAAATGGGACCGAATTTCGTATTTTGACATTCAAAATCCTATTTTGACATTCGAAATGGGACCGAATTTCGTATTTTGACATTCAAAATCCTATTTTGACATTCGAAATGGGACCGAATTTCGTATTTTGACATTCAAAATCCTATTTTGACATTCGAACTGGGACCGACTTTCGTATTTTGACATTCAAAATCCTATTTTGACATTCGAACTGGGACCGAATTTCGTATTTTGACATTCAAAATCCTATTTTGACTTTCGAACTTGGACCGAATTTCTTATTTTGACATTCGAACTTGGACCGAATTTCTTATTTTGACATTCAAAATCCTATTTTGACATTCGAACTTGGACCGAATTTCGTATTTTGACATTCAAAATCCTATTTTGACATTCGAAATGGGACCGAATTTCGTATTTTGACATTCAAAATCCTATTTTGACATTCGAAATGGGACCGAATTTCGTATTTTGACATTCAAAATCCTATTTTGACATTCGAACTGGGACCGAATTTCGTATTTTGACATTCAAAATCCTATTTTGACATTCGAAATGGGACCGAATTTCGTATTTTGACATTCAAAATCCTATTTTGACATTCGAAATGGGACCGAATTTCTTATTTTGACATTCAAAATCCTATTTTGACATTCGAACTGGGACCGAATTTCGTATTTTGACATTCAAAATCCTATTTTGACATTCGAAATGGGACCGAATTTCGTATTTTGACATTCAAAATCCTATTTTGACATTCGAAATGGGACCGAATTTCGTATTTTGACATTCAAAATCCTATTTTGACATTCGAAATGGGACCGAATTTCGTATTTTGACATTCAAAATCCTATTTTGACATTCGAACTGGGACCGACTTTCGTATTTTGACATTCAAAATCCTATTTTGACATTCGAACTGGGACCGAATTTCGTATTTTGACATTCAAAATCCTATTTTGACATTCGAACTTGGACCGAATTTCTTATTTTGACATTCGAACTTGGACCGAATTTCTTATTTTGACATTCAAAATCCTATTTTGACATTCGAACTTGGACCGAATTTCTTATTTTGACATTCAAAATCCTATTTTCACATTCGAACTTGGACCGAATTTCGTATTTTGACATTCAAAATCCTATTCTGACATTCGAACTTGGACCGAATTTCGTATTTTGACATTCAAAATCCTATTTTGACATTCGAACTTGGACCGAATTTCGTATTTTGACATTCAAAATCCTATTTTGACATTCGAACTGGGACCGAATTTCTTATTTTGACATTCAAAATCCTATTTTGACATTCGAAATGGGACCGAATTTCGTATTTTGACATTCAAAATCCTATTTTGACATTCGAAATGGGACCGAATTTCGTATTTTGACATTCAAAATCCTATTTTGACATTCGAACTGGGACCGAATTTCGTATTTTGACATTCAAAATCCTATTTTGACATTCGAACTGAGACCGAATTTCGTATTCTGACATTCAAAATCCTATTTTGACATTCAAACTTGGACCGAATTTCGTATTTTGACATTCAAAATCCTATTTTGACATTCGAACTGGGACCGAATTTCGTATTTTGACATTCAAAATCCTATTTTGACATTCGAACTGGGACCGAATTTCGTATTTTGACATTCAAAATCCTATTTTGACATTCGAAATGGGACCGAATTTCGTATTTTGACATTCAAAATCCTATTTTGACATTCGAACTGGGACCGAATTTCGTATTTTGACATTCAAAATCCTATTTTGACATTCGAACTTGGACCGAATTTCGTATTTTGACATTCAAAATCCTATTTTGACATTCGAACTTGGACCGAATTTCGTATTTTGACATTCAAAATCCTATTTTGACATTCGAACTTGGACCGAATTTCTTATTTTGACATTCAAAATCCTATTTTCACATTCGAACTTGGACCGAATTTCGTATTTTGACATTCAAAATCCTATTCTGACATTCGAACTTGGACCGAATTTCGTATTTTGACATTCAAAATCCTATTTTGACATTCGAACTTGGACCGAATTTCGTATTTTGACATTCAAAATCCTATTTTGACATTCGAACTGGGACCGAATTTCTTATTTTGACATTCAAAATCCTATTTTGACATTCGAAATGGGACCGAATTTCGTATTTTGACATTCAAAATCCTATTTTGACATTCGAAATGGGACCGAATTTCGTATTTTGACATTCAAAATCCTATTTTGACATTCGAACTGGGACCGAATTTCGTATTTTGACATTCAAAATCCTATTTTGACATTCGAACTGAGACCGAATTTCGTATTCTGACATTCAAAATCCTATTTTGACATTCAAACTTGGACCGAATTTCGTATTTTGACATTCAGAATCCTATTTTGACATTCGAAATGGGACCGAATTTCGTATTTTGACATTCAAAATCCTATTTTGACATTCGAACTGGGACCGAATTTCGTATTTTGACATTCAAAATCCTATTTTGACATTCGAACTGGGACCGAATTTCGTATTTTGACATTCAAAATCCTATTTTGACATTCGAAATGGGACCGAATTTCGTATTTTGACATTCAAAATCCTATTTTGACATTCGAAATGGGACCGAATTTCGTATTTTGACATTCAAAATCCTATTTTGACATTCGAAATGGGACCGAATTTCGTATTTTGACATTCAAAATCCTATTTTGACATTTGAACTGGGACCGAATTTCGTATTTTGACATTCAAAATCCTATTTTGACATTCGAACTGGGACCGAATTTCGTATTTTGACATTCAAAATCCTATTTTGACATTCGAAATGGGACCGAATTTCGTATTTTGACATTCAAAATCCTATTTTGACATTCGAACTGGGACCGAATTTCGTATTTTGACATTCAAAATCCTATTTTGACATTCGAACTTGGACCGAATTTCGTATTTTGACATTCAAAATCCTATTTTGACATTCGAAATGGGACCGAATTTCGTATTTTGACATTCAAAATCCTATTTTGACATTCGAACTGGGACCGAATTTCGTATTTTGACATTCAAAATCCTATTTTGACATTCGAACTGGGACCGAATTTCGTATTTTGACATTCAAAATCCTATTTTGACATTAGAAGTGGGACCGAATTTCGTATTTTGACATTCAAAATCCTATTTTGACATTCGAACTGGGACCGAATTTCGTATTTTGACATTCAAAATCCTATTTTGACATTCGAACTTGGACCGAATTTCGTATTTTGACATTCAAAATCCTATTTTGACATTCGAAATGGGACCGAATTTCGTATTTTGACATTCAAAATCCTATTTTGACATTCGAACTGGGACCGAATTTCGTATTTTGACATTCAAAATCCTATTTTGACATTCGAACTGGGACCGAATTTCGTATTTTGACATTCAAAATCCTATTTTGACATTAGAAGTGGGACCGAATTTCGTATTTTGACATTCAAAATCCTATTTTGACATTCGAACTGGGACCGAATTTCGTATTTTGACATTCAAAATCCTATTTTGACATTCGAAATGGGACCGAATTTCGTATTTTGACATTCAAAATCCTATTTTGACATTCAAACTGGGACCGAATTTCGTATTTTGACATTCAAAATCCTATTTTGACATTCGAACTGGGACCGAATTTCGTATTTTGACATTCAAAATCCTATTTTGACATTCAAACTGGGACCGAATTTCGTATTTTGACATTCAAAATCCTATTTTGACATTCAAACTGGGACCGAATTTCGTATTTTGACATTCAAAATCCTATTTTGACATTCGAACTGGGACCGAATTTCGTATTTTGACATTCAAAATCCTATTTTGACATTCGAACTGGGACCGAATTTCTTATTTTGACATTCAAAATCCTATTTTGACATTCGAACTGGGACCGAATTTCTTATTTTGACATTCAAAATCCTATTTTGACATTTAGAATGGGACCGAATTTCGTATTTTGACATTCAAAATCCTATTTTGACATTTGAAATGGGACCGAATTTCGTATTTTGACATTCAAAATCCTATTTTGACATTCGAACTGGGAACGAATTTCGTATTTTGACATTCAAAATCCTATTTTGACATTCGAACTGGGACCGAATTTCGTATTTTGACATTCAAAATCCTATTTTGACATTCGAACTGGGACCGAATTTCGTATTTTGACATTCAAAATCCTATTTTGACATTCGAACTGGGACCGAATTTCGTATTTTGACATTCAAAATCCTATTTTGACATTCGAACTTGGACCGAATTTCGTATTTTGACATTCAAAATCCTATTTTGACATTCGAACTGGGACCGAATTTCGTATTCTGACATTCAAAATCCTATTTTGACATTCGAACTGGGACCGAATTTCGTATTTTGACATTCAAAATCCTATTTTGACATTCGAACTGGGACCGACGGTCTTGCGAAATATTTTGGCAAAAAAA